>CAEGAD010026798.1:0-12953 GCA_903067055.1 Poeciliopsis paucimaculata
ATATATAATGAATATTTCCACTCCTATCCTTGACGTTCATAAGTTCTTCCAGCACATTCAACTGGCCTTGGTTTCAATTAGCAGTCCAAAATTACAATGGGACACATTAAATGAACCTACCCAATTTTGACTTCTTTAATGAAGATTTAAAAAAAAAAAAAATCAAGGCTTGGAGATAGTACTGGTGTTTTTACCATTTGTCCTGTCTTCCTTTGTTTCTGCAGGTCTTCCTATCCCCTTTTCCCTTCCTTCACCTTGTTCTTTGCCCTATGACTGCTTTTTGCAGGGTTTGCCCTCCTTTCTCTTACAAACCTAGGCCTTCTTTTCCTCATCCTCATTCTAACATATTCCTGATTTAATCTTTTTCCTTTAACAGTAGCTATTTCTTTTAAACCCCCTCTCCCGCAAATCCTGATCCTGACTATTTACCTGAAATTGGCAATAAATAAATATTAACAGCAATTCTGCTTTGAAATTTTGCTTATGCAATATGCATCTTTCATCTGGCCAACAACTGATGGTATTGGCCAGATGAAGGATTCATTCAGTCCTTCAGCCTTTCGCTTGGTGAGTAGGGTACTCTGTTAATTGAGTGTTCAGCTAGTAGTTTAATTTTTCCAAACAAACTGCACACAGCTTACACACTGTTTTATTTAATCAAAACCAGCTTTAGTGTCCAAGTTTGTGCACACAGACAAATCATTTGGCTTTGGTTCTACTTTACTCTCAATCTACATTTATATTAACTACAAATTTATGAAATTTGGTGTGAAACATTTTTTACAGCCTTGGGGGAAATAAAATCTGTCTCTGTGGTGACTTCATTTTTTCAAGTAGCATTCTAAGTAGCTGAAAGTCTAAATAGTTTGTGTCCAGGATGTGTGGGGTCTGCAGTGATGTTAGCTGGCCTTTTTATGACCCTGAATGGTGGGAAAGGCAGTCCTGTTTTTATTCTTTTGTGGACCTGAGTGTTCGTTGCACTCTGGCCGTGTCATCTTTTGTGGCTGACTCAAACCAGGCAGTCATGGATGTTTACAAGGCAGACTGAATAATGACAGTGCAGAAGACGAGCAGGAGCTCATGCGGTACTTGGTTTGTCATGGGATGTGGAGAAACAATACACACCTCTGGGGCATCGTTGCTGCTTGTTCCTGCGGAGTAGAGGATGCTCCTCGGCTTCATTTGCTGTTGCTGGTCAGTTAGGGAGCCGGTGATCCACTTGCAGGCGGACTCATCCAGCTCGCAGCTGCAGGATGGCTTGGCTGATGGCGTAGAAGGCTGAGCTGAAATCCACAAAAAGGATTCCTGCACATGTACCTGGACAGTCAAAATTGTGCCTGATGAATTGTGGCCCCAGGCTGACTGCATCATCCACTGCATTAACCTCTTTCATCAAACTATTGGCATGTCATTTAACTACTGATGAAAAATACAAAAAGGAACATGTATGTTGAATGATAAAATGGGAATTTGATTATCATACTTCTAAGAGTTCTCTTCACTTCGAAGGTTTTAAAAGTCCTCTTTCCGTGCTCGCAGGTTAAGAGGTCACCAGGTTGCGCGGCATTTGGGCGGTAATGTCTAGAGTTAGCTGTTAATGGATGGCATTCTAATGCACATCTCGCTATCTGTATCCCTCTCTATATGGATGATATTAAGCTGTGCTAAGACTGAACTTCCACTCACTGATCTGCACTACCAGGATTTACAGGGTGAAATGTCACTTAGTCTGGTTGAGGAATGAAGGTGGATTGTGACAATAGAGAGAAGGTATTCAAGACAGAGGTTACTGTCCTCCCAGTAAGACTAGAAGATTTTAAAGGAGAGCTATAAGTAACTTGGAATGCCGCAGGCAAATGGCAACCGTGAAGAGGCTGCGAGGAAAGCAGCAATAGCCAAATTCTGACAAGCTCCATGACAAGAACAAGACTGAGGCTATCAACAGCTATGACTTGTCAGTAATCAGATACTCTGAGTGTTTCGTTGGGCAAAACATGCACCACTTATAGTAAAATACGAAAGCTAACACCCAGCATGAGACGAATACCTACCTGGGGAATGATGGGTGAGTGAGACAGTACTTTACACAAGTACTTCATTTTATTATTTCTGCGAATATACGTATGGCCACTGAGTAATTTTGTAATGCCTCTGCCTCATTGTTGTTTAATCACTTACATGTCACAGACACCCTGCTCACCAAATGAGTAACTTTGACCTCCCTTTTTAATTCCTTCTGCTTTCCTTCCTTTCGCACCAGAAATGCATCACGAAATCAAGGTCTTTTAAATACCCCGAAAAATTTACAAAAAAGTAGTATTTTGAAATAACTTTATTTTCCATGTATGCCAAGTTAAAGTTGCAGAATGTAACTTTTACAGAAAAAATGTTGGCTTTATTTTACATATTTTTTTGGAATGGTCACCAGGTTGAGACAGATAATCTGTGAAAAAATTTAGCTCCTCCACCTCCTACCAGTGATACTGTTGCCGTGTGACGAAATGCATCGCTCTCTGTCAAAACAACCAGTCAGAACCAGAAGTGTCTTAGTGCTATCAATCTGCTTGTGTATGTGCTGCTCAAAGTGTTAATGGCAGAGAAATGACTTACTGTTTCAGAATAAATGTTTATCGGTTGCCACGCTGGCTTGCCTGAGCATTTATGACAGGCGCCGCTGTCAGGAAGAAGCCGCAGCAAAGAGCAAGGGGTGAGCAGTGTATACAAGAGATTGATTGACAGCGCTAAGACACTCCTCCTGGTTCCGATTTGTTGTTTGTAGGTAGCACTGGAAGAAGGCAAACAAGCTTGATTTTTAAAAAATAGAGTTTCTCTTAGTAAACTGTCATGACATGGTGACAGCTTCAACAAATATGTAAAAAAAAAAAAAAAAAGGGTTTTATTTAATAAAAGTTACATACCGCAGCTTTAAATGTAATTCAGACATAAAAGTTTGTCTTTTTTTAAATACACTGTTGTTTGCAGGGAGAAAGGGGCAAGAAAGGCAACAGGGGGGCCAAAGGGGATAAGGGAGACCAAGGAGCACCTGGATTAGATGCCCCATGTCCTTTGGTATGTCAGCGAATCAATGTGGAAAGTAAAGAGGCAAAGGGAAGGACTACTACCACTTTGGAAAATCCCACAACGCTTTGGTTACCCTGAACATTTGGATTTAGAAATCAGCTTCCTTTTGGCTCTTTTAATGACTACAAAAAAAACAAGAAGAGTTTTGGTCAGGTTTTCATAACAACTGATATACTTAATATCAATAAACCTTAATTAGAATAAACCTACGACATATATTTGAAGCAAGCCATTATTGCCTAGACATAAGACCAAAACTCTTTTTGAGGACCTCTTTATTCAGAAACGAGGCGGTCAGGGGCCCGTCACTCCTGGTGAGTGTTCACAAAGCCTAAACTATGTTAGACTTCTTTAGCATTTATTTTACTTTACTACCAGTTTGGGGAACAGAGGAGGTAAACCCAGAAAAATATATTCAAAATCAAAAATTAAAAAACGGTCTTCATTAGCAAAAGTGTTGTCATCAGTTGGAGCCCAATTTTAAAGTGACTCTGCAACCATTTGGTCAGTGAAACAATGGAGCACTTCTTTTCATGACTCAATGAGGGAAGATCTGCAACACCTTAGCTACAGCAATGGATCTTAAATGGCTGATTTCATAAACAGGGCTTCCGAGGCTTTAAAGGGGACAAAGGTGAACCAGGCTTGCCAGGCCTGGATGGGCTGGATGCCCCTTGCCCTGTGGTATGGTGCTCTTCATTTCCTGTTACATCTTCAGCATGTCTGCACTGTGTATAATGCTTATTGCCGAAGGAAAAAAAAGATGATTAACAAAAAATATTGCTTCTTCCTCTTAACAAGAACAAACATTTACATGATTGCTTTTTATAATTATGGCATATCTATTCTGAATATCTGACTTAAACTAACAAGCATTTTTTAGTCACTAAGGATTTCTTCTACATACACAGAAACTTATTAATGACCCTAACAATATCATTAACAGTACATTTAGATTCTGAAGTAAAGTAGATCTCAAAATGTAAACATGTCAGAATCTTTGTGACATGAAAACATTTTAAATAACTAACTTTTGATATGCATATAATGTGCAGTTCAACTGAAAAAAAAAAAATTGTAACCTAATAAATGAAGTATGCATTTTTTTTTTCAGGTTAACTGCATATAATCCCTCCAACTTTGCTTGCATGGAGCATCACATTTTTTCTCATAACTTACCACAGAAAATCAGCCAAAACAAATATATATTTTGTCCAAATTCGTCAAAGGCCTGGTGTTTGTGTGTCAGACATTTCTGATGTGTGGGGCGGGTTTTCTTTAGATACCCACATAGAGGAGGTTAAAGTTGCAATGAGTGAAAGAAACCAGCAACGCCACCTGGAATAATACTCCAGGAAAATTGGGTTGTAATAAGGACCCAGGTAAGTTCTACTGGAAGAAAGGAGACAAGATTCAAAAGTCCTACAAAATTTATTGAAGTATTAAAACTATATTTTTTTAAATTTGCAATACCCTAAAACAGAATGGTTAAGGCAAAATTAATATTGTTTAACCAAAATTGTTGGCTAAAGTAATACATTTAAATCTCAAGGGAGGCTGAGGCTTACCAGAGAGGAAAGGGGGGCAACATCCATTGAAGAAAAGGGGATCAGCCCAGACACACAGCAAACCAAAAAAAGGTGCTCCAACAAAACATACAAGACAAGACGAGATCACCAGGAGTCACCACCACGGAGAGCCTCAGTCCCTGAAGGAAACAAACAAAAACCAGGGATTACCCCAGTGCATTATAAGCCTGGCGGGCCACCAGGCTTTACTTGTGCTCCCACCAGGCTTAACATTGATTATTTATTCACTTTTTTTGTATGTTTGCATTTTTTAAGACTTTGTGGTTGGTGTTCAGATATTAATCCTCCAATATTCCAACACATAATTATCAAGTGATAGTTTCAAATTTCCCCTCAACTTTAAATATTTTTTAACTCAAAAACACGGCAGGTCGCTGGATGCCAGGCTAAGCAAGTTTTCAGGGGCAATCAAATGTGAAAACAGAAAACGTGAACACAACAAATACAATATTGCAGTAACTCCACTGGAGCGGTGCAGTCAACGGCCCAGCCAGCAAGGGAAGGTCTGAGTTGATCTTTTAAAATATTTCCAGTAGGCAAAACATCAGCGAACATCCCAGATTGAAAGCTGGTAGAAAGGCTCATCGGGAAGCTGTGAACTGGTAGGTTAAGGGATCGCCATGGGAACAGATCAATAAATAAAAATCAAGCCGTGCAGCTGTAACAGAACGCCCTATGAGACTTTGTTTACATTGGAGCGGGTGACAGCCAAGTTCACACAGTGAACATATTCCCTCTGTTAGTAACTGCAGAAATAAAATGCATTAAATGAAATAATGCTCAACATCCAACAATGTCTTGTTTAGATAATAAAAGTATTTTGAATAATTTTTTTTAATTTATTTTATTTTATTAAATGCATCAACATCTGATGTTAATTTTATCCATAGTATGCATATGGAAAACTAAAGGTGGAGCCACAAGTACATCTCCAATATGTTGGTAGTTTTACATGTGACTCTCCATGAATGTTCATGTTTCAAATATACTTTTGAAAGTAGCTTTAGAACATTAGTTTCTTTTCCTATCACTTAGCTGAACAAAGAACCGTAAACATAATTCCTACATTTATTGTTCCAAGTCTGTGCATAATTCATCATGGAACGTTACCTTTGATTTTCTTCCCTTGTCTTCTTTCTCCAGGGGGATGATGGCTTACCGGTCATAGGCTGCTGGAATAAAGTAAGTGTGATTCTGTTTTGTCATATAGTGCTTGTCCCAGGTTTATGTAGACTGCAACGTCAACACTAACATATCTTGCAATTTGTTCTCTTTTGCAGTGATCATAACCTTGGAATGGCTTTTGTGTCTGTTAAGAATATATTTATGTTTTTACTTATCCCAATATATAAATATATATATATATATATGTAGGTGCGTAGACAGACAGACAGACAGACAGGCCCATTGAATACCTGCTGGTTATTCCACCAAATATTGATTTCTGAACGGTTCCTGAGTTAAAATATTAGTTTTGTTGTTTTATTATTATTTGAGGTCTGAAAGCGCTGCATTGTTTTGATTTCTCATGTTTTGCAAAGAAATACAACATTTTTGCTTGGAAGTTGCCATGTCAGTATTTTATAGAACGAAAGAACAACGTTCATTTTACTCATAAAAACATTAAAAAAAACATAAAAAGTAAAATCAGAGAAACTGATAGTTTCAACAACAAAAAAAAGTCCACCCATCCAATCTCTACCCCTTAAGTAAAGAACATTATAAACTAAGCTAGTTATGAACAGATTATTTGCCCCAATGCGCAGCAGGATGCTGCAGTGACTCTCTGACTGGGATGAACCGACATGGATAGACTCTCACAGTCCGAACGCAGTTTGAAATGTGTTTCCAGATGTTGTCAAACTGTATGTTTATAAGAGCATGAAGCTGCCAAGGTAGAAGCTTCAACACGCAGGGTGTCGCTGATCAGTTTGATGGATGAAAAACCCGACATCACGCGGCACTACACAGGTGTTGTATTTTTTTAAGAATCTTTTTTAGCAATAGTTGCCTTTATTTGTCAGTAATCCCACAGAGAGTGGGGCGGGAGAGGCGTCTGACTGCTCTGACCACTGAACCACGCAATGCCACTATTCAAAAAAAAAAAGAAGAATAAAAGAAAAACACCATGTGAACTTGTTAGGCTCTCCATTTCCCCTCTCTTCCCCTGGTCTTTGCTTCTGCAGTAACATTCACTCACTGAAATGAAATGGCATCTACAAGTATGGAGTATATTTTATTGAAATATTCAAACTGATTTTTATCTATTGCTGATTGTTGTTACATTGATATCTGTAGTGTGAGAAGATCTAGTCATTGTGAGCTACTGATTTTTTCCCTACTTTTCCCCTGGTATATTTAAGTATTTTAAATATGCTGCATTTTTCCAAAATACATTTCTAGTATGTTATCAAGTGAATATAATTTTTAAGATTATATTAAAAATGTAAAAAAAACAAAAAAAAAAACAACTGATGGCTGTCAGTTTGGTTGAGCTGTCCTTCATGTGTTCATTTAATGTCTAAAGCAGCGTCACAAGTTTTACAATAAGGCTTAATTCCATATAGTGCACCACTATAGCAATCAATCCAAAAAAAAAGAAAATGGACAAATGGACAGACCACAAATAAATAAATCAGAAAATGTTTCATGTTGTTTTCATCTTATGTTTTCTCCTTTGCAACATGCACATCTTTTTCCCCGGAAAAAAATAATCTCTAGAAGCAGACGGCACATTAACACCTAACAACGTTTAACCTGAGAAAATTGAGCATTTGCAAATAAGAAACGTTTGCAAAAGCAGCTGCCGTGTTTTTGAGAGAAAGTCCTAACCACCTAAAGAAAACCGTACATTAAATATTTCCTCTTAACTAAGTGCTTAATGATTAACCTGTTTTGGCCTATTTGTCTGAAGGGTCAACATCCTTTCCAACTGGCTAGAAAGTAGCGCTGTCTGCCAAGGACAACTTAGTGAAGCCAGAGAAGAAGCTTGAAGCGATTTTGAAACAACTTGGGAGTTTGTTTTTTTTTTATCCCTTTTTTGTCCAACCTGTTGATGAGCACAAAGCCTGCTTTTTGACTCCTGGATCGCAAAAAAAAAAAAAAGCAGAGGAACAGCAACATCCTGCACCAAGTTACCGAGGATCCAGCACACAGGGAGGTGATGTTTGAGGATTTCACTCCATTCTTCTAGGATCGTTTCCTATTTTCTGATTAAATAATCTTTGACCTACAGCTGAAGTTGGAGTGAAGTTGAGGAATGGAATTTATTTATTGTTTTGATAAAGACTTCTTACGAGCAGCACGCCACACAAATTAACATTTTGTATTTCCTAAAAAAAAGAAAAACAAAGCGATCATGATTCCTATCAATATAGTCTGATTAAGATTATTTTTGTGCAGCTATTGCACATTAACTTGTGTTAACATTTGTACTATTTCCATAAAGAACATAATGTCATGACTGGTGACATTTTTAACATTCTTTATTTTATTTTTTTGTACTGATGTGTTTTACATTTTATGTTTATACTTGTAAATATTTTACCATTTCAATACTATGTATTTAAAGGTATTTAAAAAGTGTTGATTTTTAAATATACCGTAGAAGATTGTTACTTTGAATCAGGCTCATTCAGAGCTGAATGACTGCTGGTGTGGGAATTCGGGCATTTAGAGTCAGGACTGGACTTGAGCGCCCCCTGGTGGTGTGGAAAGTACAAAATGTGGTGAGAGCTAGAAGGAGAAACCACTGGCTGTATTCTGTACAAGTGAAATATGGTTTGCGTTCATATGTCTTGTGCATCTAGGATTTGTCTCCTATCGTTGTTGTTTTGAATTCAGAATGCAAAGCCATAGTAAATAACAGAAAAAGTTAGGCTATGTTCCATTAAAAAAAAAAAAAAGACACAAACATATTCCTAATGTCACATTTTTTCCCTTTTTTTAAGCGTACATTTTGCATGTTTTTATTGAGAGCAAAGTAACAAATGCAGTCAGATTTCTTGTTTGTGTACACAAACTGGAGAATGATTCTGATATTGACAGGCGGAGTGAGGGAGGGTGCAGGTACTTTATAGGTCACAGGCACATGAGCTTCTAGCAGATTTGTTTCTTTTTTGCTTCATACCAGACCTTATAATGAATGTTATTTTCAAGGTTCACTAATAGCACTACCTACTGCCTTGGAGCATAATCGCAGCTGGTTTGTCAAAAGGCCCGTGTAATATGAGCTGAAATGCTTCTCAAAGTAACAAACACATCTGGGCCTTTTGGATCTTTGCACATTTTTAGAGTTACTAAGTTTCGTAAATTTCTTTTCTTTTTTTTCACAAAATATAAGTTGGTAACAACTGCAGCAAAGTTTTTATTTTCTTTTTGTAATTTTCTATATTTTAGAATGTTAATGAATTTGTCTATTGAGATTATTAAATGCAATCCAAAAAAATGTGTTTATTGTATTTTAAATGAATGTGATTTGCAAGATGTCATTTTAATTCTTCTGGGTTTTTTGTTTTTGTTTTTGGAAGCCAAAATGTCCTCAATTTGACATGTACATAAGGATTCCCAGTAAACATCAAATTAAAATAGTAAAGAGCATTATGCAGACTTTTCTCTTTTTTTTTTTTTAAACCTGTCTCAATTTTTTAAGACTGCACAGGAAACCGTCACAACTGAGCATGATCTGTCGAAAACACCACAAGATGCTTACGGTGGCAGCAGGTGGACAGAGTTCATCCCTCAATGTTTTTATCCAAATTTTATATTGCTTATAGTTATATTTGTATTTACCAGTATTTAACACTATGGTAAATACAGTGTCCTGATGCCCATGTTTGTCCTCTGTGATTTTAAGCGTTGTTCACTAAAAAGAACATCCAGATTGCAGCTAAGACATGGTAGACAAGTGAAAAACACTTGTATTGAACTCTGACATTATTTAGGGTAAGGTCACGGATTATGATGGCCGTCATAATATGTGGCCGGTTTGAACCTGGCTATGTTTGGGTTCAGTGTTATTCAGATTGCATCCAGAGTGAAAAACAGTTTCTCCGTGGGCATGAATCTATTCTATTTGGTAACACTTTATTTGAAGGGGTGTCATTTGACATGACATAACGTCCTGTCATGGACATGAAGGAGACTTCATTAATGTCTTCATGAAGTGTCCTTTTGTAAATACTTTCACTTTTAATACAAAGCTGCACTAAAAGTTGCATTAAAAGTTCACTAAATGTGTCAAGTTTGCATTATTCGGTAAATAAATACACCTTAAACGCAAAATTCCATTAAAACTTCCATTAGAAGTCCATTAAAAGTGTCACTATTTACCAAATGACACTTTATGACAAGTCATAAACATTCATAAAGACATTCATGATTAAGACAGATGTTATGTCATGTTTATGACCATGTCAGTATTATGCACACCACTTCAAATAAAGAGTTACCTTCTTTATTCAACCTAAAGTGCAGAGTCAGCCACTCTTCGTTGCTCTGTATCAGGTCGGTTCAGGTCGAGCTCCTTCGTTGTGAACAAACTTTACAATTAAAACAGCTTTTTATTAATAATTTGACTTTAATGTTTCCATTAAATGTTCGAGGCATAAAAAAGTGACGTAAAGCAGTAAATCTACTGCAATAACACAAAACGTTTCTTTAGTATATTATCTCAGATTAAGGTAACAATTGTACTTTAAAGTATCGTAACAACAGTCTGTAAAGACGTCTCTCCTCAGCTTTGTTCAGTGAAGTACCACAGATTAGAAAATGTGTTCAGGCACAATTTGTATGTGCTTTATTCTGCCAAAATATATCCACAAATTTTATATATTGTTGAATGTTATCTGTGCAAAGCCCGGCTGCCTGCTTTCTTTGCTGGCTCGTTCTTAATTCTGTCCTCTGCGTTCAAAGCAAGAAGTAGAGCATGGCTCAGCTCTCAACACATCTGGCTCTTTGCTCTCTCCCAGCCTGGTCTGGGTGTAGCTTTCACTTTGTATTTGACCGGCTGGAGGACCACGCCGAACTTGCCCTCAAGGCTGGGCAGGGGCTGGTCTGGTGGGACAGAAAGGGTGAAGCGCTGTAGGATCCAGGACAGGAAGAGGAAGAGCTCCATCTTGGCTAGGGCCTCGCCCAAGCACACCCTGACTCCGGCGCCGAAAGGCAGGTAGCTGGATGACGGGATGGTCAGCCCTGTGCCTTCTCTGTCCAGAAAGCGCCCTGCAAGAGGAAGACAGCAGGATTCGACTGATGAACATCAGAACTGTTCATGGGAGAACAAAGCTACTCCCTGAGATAAAAAAAAAAAACAAACAGTTTCAGTCAAATTCAGTCAAACTCTCAGTTCTGTCTTAGACTACTATGGGTGTGAGACAGGAGTCTTATTAGTACTAGTGTCTTTATTCATGCCTGAATGATAAATAAGTCACTAGATGGCGTCAGTGCTCAAATTAATCAACAGACTGGCTGTTCAACCCAGAATCAATAGATCCAGTTTATTTGTGTAACACATTTCAGCTGGAAATTGCAGCTGGAGGATTGGCATCTTAGGCAGACCTGTTACGCTGTTGCAGTAATCAATTCAATTAAAGATAAACACATGCATGAGTCTCTCTAGACCTTGCTGAGACATTAGTCCTCTAATCCTGGAAATGTTCTTTAGGTGCTAGAAGGCTGACTTTGTAACTGTCTTTATATGACTCTGAAGGTTCAGGCCAGAGTTCATCACTAATACCTAAATTTCAGTTTCCAGCTGATGCTCTGAGCTGACTCTAGAGCGTAACTCTTTAGGTTCAAAAATAACTTCATTTTTGTTTCTACACAACTGAAGAAAGTTTTGGCACATCCACACATTTACCTATTCTAAGCAGAGTTATGATAAGTAATCTTACTCCCTGTTATAACCTGAGCAAAATAGATATTGAATAAGAGGGGTCGTAGGACTGAGCCTTGAGGTACCCCACATTTGACTTCAGTTTTGAGTTCAGTTTTGTTTTGAAACAAAGAAATCCCTGTTCTTTATATAAGATTCAAACCAGTTGAGTTTTAGTAATATTTTAGTAATATGTCATGGTCAACACTGAGGTCCAATAGAACCAGCACTGTGGTTCTTTCACAGTCTATGTTTATACGGATATATACGGATATGATTTGTCCAGATTGTCCTTTTTTTATCAGTGTCTGTGACTGTGGATATGAAAAAATGTTCAGTGTTATAAATATTTTATAATTAGTGTAACAACCATGTTCCAGGTGAGACCAGATGCTCTGAACTGGGGATTTAGGCTCAGGCTTATTCTGTGTATCATTCAAAATCCCATCCTGTTTGGGCGTAATATTCCATTTTTGACTTTCACTCTTACTTCTATTGACACCAGACTGTGAATCTCTTCTTGAATGAACATCATTGTTTTTATGCTCAGAGTATTTGGCTGTTTGGAGGTCACATGTCTCACCGGGGTCAAAGTGCTCAGGATTGCTCCACTCCCTCTCATCGTGATGGAGAGACCACAGGTTGATGATAACTCGAGTTCCTTTCTTAACTTTGAAATCTCCGATGCTGATGAGAGGAAACAGTTCAAATCTCTCTGTTGATATGCTTGAAAGGATTATCACTATGAAGGTAAATATTGTTTTAAATTACGACGATATTGACTGTACCTGGTGTCGCTTAGCGCCACATGAGGGATGAATAAGGGAGCGACTGGGCGAATCCGTAGCACCTCTCTAATGGTGGCCTCCAGGAAGGGCAGACTGCCTCTGTCTCTGAGGCGAGGAGAGCGATCTGCTCCTATCTTCGTGTCCAGTTCATCCTGGATTCGCCTCTGTACCTGTAACAAAAAAAAGAGAAGAAAAACAGAATCGTAAAACCATTGCAACCATTTGAAAATTAAATAATTTCAGTTAGAAATTCGCAAGGTTTTGCTTCAGTGCTACGGCTTTAGATCAAGCTTGATGTTCACAGAATTGAAGAAAAAGATGATGTGATCAAATCTGGCTTCATGTAGTAAAAATGAGAAGTCTTTTTTTTTTTCTTACTGGAGTAACATAACAGTGAGATGTTTAGAACTCCAGTCCCATTACTAATTTAAGTTCTTAGAAACTTATTAATACCTCATTTAACAAGTGAGGTATCAGTAATTAATTTTAAACTTAATGTCTTTCAAAGAGATTATTAGATTAATAGTGAGCTGTGATTGATAAAAATAAAATAATTTGTTGCATGCTGAACAAACGCTAGCATCACAAACGTTAGCCGAACGCATCTTTGAGCTGACCTGTGTG
>CAEGAD010026806.1:0-10718 GCA_903067055.1 Poeciliopsis paucimaculata
ACATCCAGACAGCAGGAACTGGAGCTTAATTGGCTTATAATTTCTTCTAGGATTTTATAATTAAGTAGTTGAAATTGGTTCATTTTTCCTATATTTGTTTTGTTTGGATACAGCATTGGTCCTGACTTTATAGTTGATGCACCGATTAATCCTCTAATTTTTTTAGTTTTCTCAGAAAAGAAGCTGGAAAACTTGTTACAAGCGGCATCAGATTGAAGTTCAGGTGGTAACGTCATCGGAGGGATTGTGAGCCTGTCAACTGTAGCAAATAAAGCTGGAGCATTGTAAATGTTTTTGTTTATGACATCTGCAAAGAAAGCCTCCCTTGCATGTTTTAGTGTTGACCGGTAGTTACGCAGCCTTTCTTTATAGATGTCAGTATGGCATCTATAAAATTTCAGCGACCGCTCCTTTTAAGTTCAGTTCTTTGTCCAACTAAATTTTAGCTTTCAGCTTTAGTGAATCATCCCAGTTATGATGGTGGTAAACATGCAAAGAGTTCTTTAGTGTTGACAAAGAACAGAAAGAAATGAGTTGCAAGTAAAATATTAAACTGCCAACTTGTGTCATCAGCTCTGTTAATCATCACTTGGTGTCAGTTTTAATAACCCAAACTATACAACCTGAATGTGATTTAAAAGGCAGGAATACAACTGATCCTGTTTACTTCAAAGTACAGAAAATAAAAGACTTTTAAAACAAACGCTGTGGTTTGGCTGTGGAAGAAGATTCATGTTGCTCAAACGCTGCAGCAGAAATGTTTGGAATAATGTTTGCTGGTCGGATGATGTTGAAACATTTTGCCGCGGAGTTACTCGAGTCGTACTTTTCAAACAAATAGATCAAATAGATTACTATAGTTTCCTTGAAAAGAAGGAAGTATTTAGTTGTTGCGCCACAGTTCTCACGTTAAATTGTTACAGAACAACTTTGAGTCAAAGAAAAATCCAAAACACGTATGACAGAGAAGATCCTGGAGAAGCATTTTATTTAATGTTATTCAATTATATTCGATAATTTCCAGTCTGTTTCTATATTTGTGTTTAAACGTCAGGCGGTTGCAGGGACTTGTTGTGTTACTGATGCAAACATCACCTGGTTTCAGATCAACAGGAACCGTCTTGATACTAAAACACCCAAGAAATGTTTTTGTTTTTGGAGTTAAAGCTGCAGCAACTTGGTTGCATATTTGTTGAAACTGTCACCAAGAGTTGACAGTAGAGTATGAGACAAATAATCTGGGGAAAAAAATCCTCTTCCTTCTCCCAGCGACTAGAAACAACCAAGCAGGGCCAGGAGGCGGGTCTTAGCGCTGTCAATCATGAGCAACATAGAGATTAATCTCACACATTTCTTAGGAAACACTTGGAAATTTCTGAGTTTTTTGGTAGAAATGTACTCCTCTTTTTAGTTTTCTGTCTAGAACGGCTCTAATCCACCATCGTAATGGCGAATGCTAATATCAGAAACAAGCTAACCAAACCAACCCACCATCTGCTAAAACACAACCAATCAGAGCCAGGAGGCGGGTGTTAGTGCTGTCCATCATGGCCGTGTATACGCCATGATTCATGGAGGTCAATCTCAGAAATTTCTGAGTTTCAAAAATTGGACATTTTCAACTTTTAAAGCTCAAAAATTTCCAAGTTTTTTCTGGGAAATTTCTCAGATTAATTTCAAAATGTTATGCGGTTCCTCATTTTTTCTATCCACAATGGCCACCGTTGGAGTGGCCAATCAGAGCCAAGAGGAGGGACTTAACAAATGCTAAGGCTAGTTAGCATGGGAACTGATGACGATGCATAAGCATGGGGAGTTGTTTCTCCACCATTAGCACATGTAGCAGCACATGATTGACAGTGCTAAGCCCCTCTTCCTGGCTCTGATTTGTTGTTTTTGGTGCTTTTCTTCAAAGAGCTCAAGAACAAGAGTGATATTTTCACAGATTATCTGTCTCATAACAAACACAACATGCTGACGGTTTTAAATAATATATAGAAAACTTTATTTGTGAATAAAGTTGCGTCCTGCAGCTTTAAGGCGCTATAAGCCCAACCTGAAGCATCAGGATCTGCTGCTGTCAGACAGGTAAAGCTTCATCAGCTGCTCTGCCTGAGATGTTAATACTTCAGGAATAATTACAGCACAAACAGTTTGCATATCAGCTGCTCTTGGTGGTGTGCAGACGTGGAGCTTAGCGTCACCACAGATTGGATGGATTATGGAAATGTGAAATGCATCAGAACCTGCTGGTTGGGATATTAGAACATCAGACAGATTATGGAAATACGATGGTCTGGATCTGGGATTTCTCTTTCCTCTGGATTAACTTTCTCTGTTTTCTCTGAGCTCTTCAGTTTCTCTTTCAAAGACACAAACTCTAGACAGGCGCAGTCGCCTCTCAATGCTCACACAGTTTTAAGAGAACAAAGTGAAAGTAACATGATGCTTTCAGCTGTGATTTTATTATTCCTGTTCTAGTTTCAGGTTTAGAGCCTGCAGACGTTTTGTGTCTTTGCAAAACCACAACTTGTGAAAATAATCAGCCTTACGCCGAAACAGGAAATGTTTTTGTTTAATAAGGCAATGACAGATCTGTAATGACATGGAGTTCAAACTCTCTTTTTTTCTTGAACTGAGACAAAATCTTGAGTTGGTTTAATTGTAAACTAATTTTCTGGTTGAATAAACTTGTATGGGTTGAAATCACTGCCAATACAAGACACAGCAGCACTAGGGCTGTTTTAAAAGGAAAATGAATATATTTCTATTAAAAATGTTTAGATCAATCTCAGAAATTTTCTAGAAGAAACAAGGAAATATCTGAGCTCCAAATGTAAAAAATATTCTAGAAAAAACTCTGCATGTTTTTTTTCTTCTAGAAATTAATTTATCTCAAAATTGTTGATTCTTTGGGCAGGAATTTCCTCCATTTTCTGTCTACAGCGGCCCTGATCCAACAGTATCATCAACTGCTGTTGATGTTACCATCAACAGTAAGGACTGTTGATGGTAACATCAACAGTAACCATCAACAACAGTTGATGGTTACTGATCATCCATCAGTCCTTACCATCAACAGCTGCATTTTCATTTACTGTAATGTTGCGCAAATTGAAATAATGAAGATAAATTTGCTTCATGGAAAAAAATCTGATTTTTCAACAAAAAGCTTGTGAGCACACAAACACACAGTCATTAATATGCATTAATCCATAGCACATATGTAATATATGTAATATATGTACACACTGTACATATATTAGTGTGTATAATAAATACACACTAAAAAAGGTTTCGCAGTTGGATTATGTCGTTTTTACTAAGCTTTGTTTCCATTAGCAGTGGAATTTTTCAAATTTAAATTACGGAAATAAATTTACTAAGTGGAAACACAACATATCCAAAAAATGGCATGTTGGATGAATCACATTTTTTAAATGTATTTTTGCAAAACTGCAATCAAAACTTTTTTTTGTTCACACGAGTCACGTGATCAGCGACGGGATGTTACTACAGGCGGAAACCACGAAGAGGAAGATAACAGGAAGTGGGGGGAGGAGGGGGATGGCGCTTATTGAGGAAACCAACTAATTGATGTTTTTACATTAGCAGAATATCAACAAGGTTTTACGTAAATCTGGCTGGAAACGCAACTACTGACCAAATCCCAAGTTATTGAAGGTATTTGTTTTATTGAAGACATTGATTCAGGTAAACTACCAGCACCATCAGGCTGGTAGTTTTCTAATGTCTGATAAAACATGGTCTTCTTGTCCTTTTGGTCTTTCACCAACTTCTGTTTCCCGAAAAACTGACTCAAACTTCCAACTAAGACCCGATCCAACTCTCCTCACTTTGGTCAGTTCAAACTTCTCTGTGTCTTCAAGAGAAAAGCTGTGAATCATCGTCTCGATGTTCCACTAAATGAGGATTTCAGTTACAGAGACAGATGGGTGTACCGGTGTTGTTCCCGTCGCTCATCCCTCCAGATTCATTAACTTCCTGTTTCTAAACCATGCTCCTCATCTTCTTGATCGTGTCTGATTAAATAAGCTGTCAGTCAGCCGGCTCTGCCCCAAGAGCTGCAATTACCCCGACATTATTACCTCAGAGCACCAGACAGGATCACAGACAGATACAGATACAAAGCTGTGGCTGCGCTTTAATAGGAGCAGCAGTTAAACTTAGATGGTTGAGACACCAGAATATTAATTTCTGCAGCTACAACAGAAGTAAAAAGTTGTGACTTTTATCAACTTAGCTCAGTTATTTAGTACCTGATTTAGTTTTCTTAGTTGTCAAACTGACGCAGGAATGTCACAGGAAAAACCTCAACATGAGAAAAACCCTGAGACTCATTTAGTCCACTTTAATCTAACAACTCCGTTTGCCTACAAAATCGGTTTCAATATGTGAACGCCAACCGATCTGGAGGCCGTTCCAAAGGAAGGAAGTGAACCACAGAGCAGGGCATTCTGGGTAAATACAGCCAAAACAAACATGCTAGTAGGAGAAACATTTCGGGAAGAAAAATCCTCCAACTGCTAAAATCTAATGCCCTCAGTTTTTTGTTTACATTTCATGAAGGACGAATTTGCTCCCAGTGTCTTCAGAGGTTTATTGTGTCATTTCCTTCAGTGGCTCTTGGTGCAGCGCCCCCACAGGCCAGGAGGGGAACAGGCTGGTTTGACTCGGAGCAGAAACAGAACCACAGCAGAACCGAGTTTATCGGACTACAAGGTAGAAAAACTGCCTTATGATCTCAGTGAAAGTTCAATTAAAAATACTCTATTAAACCCAGTTGGACATTAAATATTGTTGTTGCTCACAACAACAATATTTATATGTTTTTCTCTGTGTGTGGATGACGGTCTGGAGCTTGATTGGTTGGATTTAACCTACTTTGTCTTGCCAAACATGACCTGTTTGATTCTACAATTCTAGCAGCAATTAGGTCTTTTCATTATGACTTAAAATTTTATACTCTGTACAAAAAATGTTTTCCTCATTAAATTCATAATTTAACAAAGAAGAGAAGTTATTTTTTTCCATTAATCTAAGATGTTTTGAATCAATTTTACCCCCCAAGTTACATTTGAAAACTGCTTTTTGCTTTTTACTCACGATATTTCAAGCTGATTATAAAAACATTATTTGACCTTAGACCTTTTAGTGAAACAGCAGAGCAACAAAAAAACCCCAGAGGAAATCTGAAAGGATTTATATGACGTATGGGTTTTCAGCCTATATATCCTTTTCAAGACTTTTAGAACCTCAATAAATGTAATAAAATATTCCCACATTTAAAGCTACAGCTAATGTTTAGTCATGTTTGTCCTGCAGTGTGGACGTTCAGCCACCAGATGGCGCCACAGTCCTTTATCAGAAACCTCTTGGTACTGAATCCGGTTTTTCTTGCTGTATTTCTGTTATTTCAGCTCATTTCCGTAAACAAACAGTTTATTTTAACTTCAGAGCCTCTGAGGCGGGAATTAAACAGGAACAAGAAAGTTTTAGGTTTTCATTTACATAAAGGATTCATGGAGAAATTATAAAGATCAAACCAGCTGTAGTTCTTCATCTTTAGCAGCTTTTATTTTTACCTACTTTCTGTGTTACTGGGGATTATTACCATAAATGTAATTGTTTCTTATAGGATTTAATGTGTTTTTCATGAATAACTTTGTGTCTTTTTATTCCTTTTATCAGATCCAGGTCAGTGATTCGTCTCTGTTTCCAGATCAGAGCTGGAAACAGTTTGATTCCTTCAGACACAGCAAAGAGCTGAAACCCACAAATATCTGTAAAAACCCTGAAACTGTTTTAATGGTTTTAACTCCAAACATACAGAAATACGCACTAAAACTGCAAACCTTTACTACAACTAAACTAGTAGTAAAAATCTCCTGGCTTTCACTGGAGCCAAAAACTAGTAATTAAACTGTTAGAAATGACTAGCTATCAGTGATGTTAGCTTAAAGGTTCATGCAGCCACTAAGCTGCAGGGAATCATTAAATGATATTTCCTGAGGGTCTAATTGAGGTAAATATTTGAAAGTAGCTGATCTTTTCATTCATCCCAGGCATTTACCCAGAGGCAAAAACCTTTTGGAAATGTTTAGAGAATATTCAATCTAAAACTGAGTTGCACTAAAGGTCACCAAAATGACTTAATTCTTTAGTTTTCTGAAGAAAACAAATCAGTTATTTTCAGGGCAGTGATGAACAGAATCAGATGCTTGTTGTTCACTTTAATCTAGATCAATTCTGGGTAATTTGACATCTTCTGCCGGTGGAGCCAGAATGTGAATGAGGTGAATAAATTACAGCGGGATGAATCGGCGCTCTGTTTCATATGAACCTGTTGGACGGCTAAGCTCCGCCCCTTCCGGGTGAGTCAGGGAGGCGCCGGTGATGAATGAGGAGCGCTCTCTCGCAGACGTCACTCTGCAGGTGTCGGCGTGTCGCTGAGCCCGACCGGGAGTCGTCCGGAGGCGGACAGGTAGGACTCCGGTTCCGGTTCTGGTTCTGTTCTGGACACGGTGACAGAAACTCCGGTAATTTTCCTCACAGCGCCTGTTTTCCTATTCGGTGGTTTATTTGTTGTGTTTAGTTTTTGTTTTCATGTTGTTGTTTTTGATATATCCAGTTTTTATTTGACCATTTAAAGATGTCGTCATGGAAACCAGGAGCTTCAACTGAAACCTGCAGTTTTATCAGAATAAATCAATTTAACTAAAAAAATAAAATAAAAGTTATTTATTGTAGCATTTATTTCTTCCAGTTTCTTTGAGGGTTTTTATCTTCAGCAAAATATTTTCAGAGTTATGTAAAATTATTATTGTTTCACATGTAGTTTGTTGAGCATTCATTTATTTCAAATTAAAGCAAATACTATTTAATACAGTTCTTTCACTTTATAATAGATATAGTTTATTAATTTTTATGTGTTTTTAATCAGCTGGTTTTTGCTGGGTGACTTTTATTGTTTTACTTAAAATTTTGTCTCTAATTCTGCAGCCGAACCACAGAAACTGAGTCAAGACCATTTAAAGCTTCTAAGTATTTACTTATTTATCTAGTAATTTCTGAAAATAAATACATTTTTAAACTAAGAAAAATATATTTTCGTTTTTTAGAGCAATATCTTCTGCATTTTATTAAAAAAAACCTTCCAAATATAAAAAAAGCCAAAGAAAAAGTCAAACCTTCTGTTAATCTATATTAAATTAAAGAAACATTTAATACTTAGAACGTTTATCCATTGATAGATAAATAAAACCTTTATATTCTTGATTTTTTCTTTTCTTTTCTTTTTTAAGTGCCATCTTTGGTGTTTAATTGAAATTTGCCTCTTTTAAAAAAAAAATCCAGCAGCCTAAAAATAAAGACTTCTTCTGTTTAGTTATTTATATAAAATAAACATTTAATATCTCTAAAATGCATTTATTTTTCTAATTCATCTCTGTGAGTGAAGCTAAGAACTTTGTTCCCTGAAGTTTCTAATTATGATTAAAACTGCTTAACAAGTGCAGAAAAAGTTCATATTTTTTTGTGAATTTTAACAGAACTAGGAAGTTATTCAACCAATCAGGACACAGAGCCTGGGGCGTTCAGTTAGAACAGAAACAGATTGAACTTTGACCTCATGGTTGTAATAAGTTACCAGGAACTTCTGGCAGATTATTTCCAGTTTCCGAGGAGTCTGCTTTTAAAGTTAATTAATGTTTTCATCTCTTGTCCCTAAAAGTAGCATTTAGCATTTAGCGTCCCAGCCTGTGTTTAGGTGGGGGAGCCATCTTGTTTATGATGGAGACCAAAAGCTGAACATTTTTATCACAATCTGAGGAAATAACCACAAATTAAAAACCATTGATGTTTTTATAAATAATCAAATTACCGTATTTTCCGGACTATAAGTCGCAGTTTTTTTCATAGTTTGGCCGGTGGTGCGACTTATACTCCGGAGCGATTTATGTGTGAAATTATTACACATTATTATATCATATGACATGTTATTTTCACACTAAACCGCCAGAGGGCGCTCTAGGCCTGTGTTGATAATGTGTGCGGTAGAAGCTANGAGCGACACGGATGGTTTGGTAAACTTGTTAGCATGTTATTTATGCTATAGTTATCTAAATAACTCTTAATATGTTATGCTAACATACCAGGCACGTTCTCAGTTCGTTGTTTATCATGTAGCGTTAGCATACCGTACAATTATTCAGCCTGTTGTTGCCTCTATTCTATTTTTATTGCCTTTCAAGATGACATGTCTGTTCTTGGTGTTGGATTTTATCAAATAAATTTCCCTCAAAATGCGACTTATACTTCATAGCGACTTATTTATGTATTTTACTTCTTTATTATGCATTTTATGGCTGGTGCGACTTATAGTCCGGAAAGTACGGTACATACATTTCACCAGTAGAGGCGCCATAAGTTGATTAAATTTACTTAGTTTTCATTTATTTGCACCAGTTTGCAATAAAAGTATTAAAAATAAATGATTGAATTCTTAAAAATGGACAAAGATTTAATGTAAAATCCTGTTATAGTTGGAAAAAATGTATTTTTAAAGTTTTGCCTCTGATAAAGGGACTCAGATTTGTGGCATAAAAAGTTAAAGTTGTACAGTTTTTAATTTAGTCAAATTTTACCATTTTAGACCTTGAAATTCTTTCCTATTTCAAACTAAATTCAAAATATTTTATTGATCCTGAAGGAAAATTTTATTCAAATTAAATAAAATACTGCCTGTCATAATAATTCTTCTTCTTAAGTTAAAGTAATATAAAATAATTATAATAATCACCATACATTTGTGGCTCTGACTACTATAATACTAAAGTAAAAGAAAAAATGGCTGACAGATGAAGAACACTTTCCGGTTTAGCTTCAGTTTTCGGTTTAAAAGATGTAATATGTAATACAAAATCTTATTCCTAAAAATCATAGAAGCAACAGTTAAAATTATTGACAGTTTATTGAAACCAAATCTCAGAAAAACGTAATTATAAAATCAAATCCTTCCAGGTGACGCTGCAGGGATGTCTTCATCCCTCCTCCTCCTCCTCTTCTTTCTCGTCCCCACCCTGACGTTGGAGTTTCGTTACCATAACAACAGAGAAATCGGGCAGTACCTGGTCCAGGTCAGCGCCGACAACCCCGACATCACACACCTGTACACCATCGGCAAGTCGGTGAAAGGTAATGGCAGCAGGACACACAGCAGCCAAAATCCACAAATTTCTTCTAAAATCTCCCATAACTGTTTATTTTAGGAATTAAAACAGTAAAAATAGTTCAATATTGATTATGGAAACCACCTTAGCGCTAGAGCAGAAGCTAACATCTACAGTCTGGCTTTTCTCTTCGCAGTTTAGCTAATTAGCAGCAAGGAAACAAATGGAGCTCCAGGATTGGCTGCTTTTCTAAATGCTTGCTAATAGCTAGCATAGCTTCAGAACCAATTTCAGATTAACTGTGAAAATTAAAGCACAAATAATTTGGAAAATTTTGCACAAACAGTGAACAGCTAACACTCTGAGCTAACAGTCACAGCTACAGATCCCTCCTGGAGGGCAGGAAACTGCTAGCTAACAACTGCTACCCTTGGTTTTAGCTGTGACGTTGTCTACATAACACGCTAAACTTAAAAGGCATAAAGTGCTTTGATACTTATTGTCAACACTATGATGGCTAAATAACAAGGTCAGGTAAAAGTTTTCATGAAAAAGTTATGAGGGAGAGGAAAGAAGCTAGTTTTGCTAGCTTGACTATGGCAACCTTAACATGTAGCTGCAGAACTCAATGTGTTCAGGCTAAAATGTTTGAAACGTTGACCGACACCAACTTTCTGACAGATCAGTAAAGCAGGAGTTAAAGTAGCAGAAAATTATTTTTGCAACATCTGAGCACATTTCTAAAACTAAAACATTAGTTTTAGTTAGTTTAGTGTTTTCTGTTTTTGAATCTGTTGGTATTATTTATAGACTTTAAATTTGTGCCCAGTTGCTGTAAAAATGTATTTTATCTGAACTTTATGTGAAAAATCAACAGAAAATTGAAGAAAAGTAAAGAAACAAACATGCATTAGAAAAAAATTTGGCTGAAATTCCAAGTGAATCCAAGCAGAAAATGTTTCCAATCACAGACATGCGGCTCTGATTGTTGACCCGCGCAGCATCAGGTGTCTGTAACCATAGCAACCTGGACGGCGGCCGGGCGTCTGCTGCCGCGATCGAATGACGGGACGCTTTAATCACCCGCAGACCGACACACGGCGCTAATCTGAGCTAATCCAGGACACCAACTGGCTTCCTTCCAAACGCCTCCTGCTTTATGTTCTCACCTCGTCGGTCTGGGTCAGCCGGGTCGGTCCGGGTCGGTTCGGCGGTGACTCACCTCTTACTGTAGGCTC
The DNA here is from genome assembly GCA_903067055.1 of Poeciliopsis paucimaculata. Lineage (NCBI taxonomy): Eukaryota > Metazoa > Chordata > Actinopteri > Cyprinodontiformes > Poeciliidae > Poeciliopsis > Poeciliopsis paucimaculata. The sequence goes on from CAEGAD010026806.1 coordinate 10,430, forward strand.
GCTCCAAATCAGTCACTAAATATCCACAGTTGTTTATAGTTAAAGGTGCAATCTGTAAAATCAATGTGAGAAAATCCTTGCTAATATAATAGATAATATAATAATCTATAATCTATAAATGTTAAAGGTTCTGGTTCCTAAGTTTGTCCTTTTGCACAAAACACAGAATTAATATTGAAAAAAATTAATGATCCATCCATCCATCCATCCATCATCCATCCATCCATCCATCATCCATCCATCCATCATCCATCCATCCATCATCCATCCATCCATCATCCATCCATCC
>CAEGAD010026825.1:0-16141 GCA_903067055.1 Poeciliopsis paucimaculata
GTTTATTTGATAACCTGCCAAATCTGCAAGATCCAGTATGTGGGTGAAACGGGCAACAGCCTCCTTACTCGTTTCACCCAGCATAGATATAACATTCAAAAACAAAAAAAGACCCACGTACCCTTAGTGCAGCACTTCATACGCCACGGCTGGGATGCAGTTTCAGCCCTGGTGCTGGAATGCAACCCAGCCTGGTCTTCAGCCCAGAGGAGAAGGGCTGAGAGGCTGTGGATCCACAGGCTGGACACACAGATCCCCGGGGGTCTAAATGAGAGGTAGGTGCTGCGTGGGGACTCCTGGCGGGACGTGCCCGTGCACACAGGGGGAGGGGGAGAGGGTGAGGGGGAGAAGGAAGGGGGTTCAAGTTCTTGGACCCCTGACCTTTGACCCTGAACCCAAACCCTGACCCCAACCCGAACCCCAATCCTAACCCTAACCCTTAATTTTTACTTCAAAAGGTTGCATTGTTTCTTTATCTATCTTTACAGTTTATAATAAGATTGATTAGTATGGAAGTTCTTTTAGGAATTTTACAGCTTCTATATAAAGTGATGTTATAGATGAGTAGCAGCTTATTTTTAGGATATTGTAATAGTGTTAGCAGCTTTTTAGAGAGATTAGCAGCATATTCTTGCAGTAATAATAGAGGTTAACAGCTTATTTGTTTAATGTGTTACTGATGGTTAGTAGCTTAGTATTACAGTTATGACAGAGGTTAACAGTTTTTTATGCATTATAGGGGTTTAGCAGCTTATCTTTACAGTAATAGAGGTTAACAACTTATTTACTCAATGGTTTTCAGGTGGTTAGCAGCGTAATTTTACGGTAATAATAGAGAGGTTAGCAACTTATTTTTAATATAATGTTAGTAGCTGGTTTAAACAGTAGTGGTCTGGATGGTTTAGTAGATTAACTTCATGGTTAAAATAGAGTAAGGTCAGCAGCTTATTTCTACCGTGGTGTTATAGATGGTCGGCGGATTGTTTTTACAGTATTCTTATATAGGAGTTAGCAGTTTACCTACTGATTTCGTAGGGAACCTAGCAGTTTTAGCCTTACTCTTCTCACCTGTATTCCTTCAGTTTACTGAAGGAATACTACTCCCCTCTACTGAAGGGAGTAGAGGGGGACAGAGGAGCAGCCCGATCAGACGGTTTCCCCTGTGCTCTGTCTTTCCTCGACCTTCTTTCAGTGGGAGGAGGATTTTTACGGGTGGTTTTGGTTTACATTGGTTTAAGTTTCCACTATATAATGTAATAGTCTCTCTCTCTCTGTGGATTAGAAATTATTCTTTTTCAGCAGTTGTTGATTGGAATAGGTTATAGCGTTTAATAGCTTCTAATATGGGCTAGTCAACAGCTTACTCTTCAACTTATTGATAGACCTTTCCCTCAGTTTTGAATAGATTAAGATTAGCTAGTTTAGACGTTTTTAGCTTTTCTTTGGGTTTTAGGGAATTTCAAGACAGTATTGGTCACACATCCACATCGACAGCTTTCTCATCTCCTTGGGCATGACCAGTGGACGGGGGAGCTGCGGACGGCATGCGGCGGCCAGTGCATCGCCTTCGACTCCCTATCTAACCATCCCGTGAGACGGGGTGCGGGGAGTTGTCGAGTAAAAATTTTTTCCTAATAAAATTAACTTTAAACAGCCCTACAAGGGGAGGACACACCTTCAAATGCATACATTTAAATTAAGGGATAAACCTCCTGATAAAAGTGTCTGTTTTACAGCAGAAAAACGAATTGCTGTTTGCAGCCGTGAGAGCAATTCCCAAGAATGCATTCTTGTCTCTCCTATTGTGTTTTCCTTTCCAACTCGTTGCAGGTAATTGTATGTTTTGTTATGTGTTTGGACTTCTTGATAATCTGGGTGTAATGCTGATGTGTCATTCTATATGCATTGAATTCTCTGAATAAAAACTCTAGATATGTCTGAAGTTGGATGGTGAATGGTTGTTCTGTGTTTTCCACTGTGCATGCAGAGTCCCTGGATCCAGGGGACTTGAGTAAAATTAACAAGTAAAGTAAATTTTATTCCTCTAAGTTCAACAGTGTCTAGTGTTGTTTATCTTAACATTTCTGTTTGAGGTTTTACATCCAAAACGTCTCAAGTTGATAGTGGAACTACGACTTCCATCTTCCTGGTCTGTAGTGATGAAGAGAAGCTGGGAAGGTCCGGCTGTCAGCCATTGTGATTAATGGCCCAGCTGAAACATTACAGCTCCGGGTATCTCCCAGAGTCCGCACAGGCTTGCTTCTTTGTTCTGATGGCAAATGTTGTCAGGCGCTTGCTGTTGCTCGCCCAGAAAAAAATAAAGATTTACTGTCATCAGAGGCCAGATTAAAGTGCACAGAAACGCATACATTGATTTCCAGGGTGTGTGCGTGTGTGTGTGTGTGTGTGTGTGTGTGTGTAGGGGGATTGGCACATTTTGGGGAGGAAACTCATTCCAGGGACAATGAAGATATGATCAGCTTATTTGGGAGGTGGATAATGTGGAGCCCTCTACAAGAATAAACTTTGAAAGAAGTAAATTGTAAATATTGATTTGTGAAATGAACTGTCAGTCTCACTTTTTGAGATTACTGGTATCATCTTGTTGAGCGCAAAGCAATAAATTCAAGACTCAAAAACAGCTTTAGCCACTTAGTGATGCTTGTTCACTTCCATCAGACTGCAGACCTTTCAATCAAAGGTAAAAAAAATAATCAGATGTAGTTTTATGATTCAGATATAAATTATTCTAAGACTTTATGAACTTTCCACATGATTACTGAAAGAAGAAATCTAAACATGAATGGACAGAAACTAGTTTCAGGAAGTTTAGGGGTTTTATTTATTTTCTCCCTTTGGAATATCCATGCTGTTCTCTCAGACTACAGATTATCTGAGACTACAGATTATTGACCATGAAAGATGAAATAAGTCTGTCTGTTGTTGTTCCTACAGCAATATCTCTTGACTTAGTGTTTGTAGCAACTGTCAGTCACTAATGACATAAACTGCTGTATTCTTCCCATTATGTATTGATTTGTATTTCATGTCCTTTTGGTATGTTTTGTTGTTTTATATTTTTGAATCTTTGATACTTAGTTTTTATATTTGCTGTGACATCAATTGTCCATTTGGGATACAAATAAATCTGAATCTGATTCATTGACGCAATTTTTTTACAAGTGGATTTTTAATGCACATCTTAAATATTATAGACTAGTAATAACTGCTAGTTATTACTAGCTATCTGTCATCATAGATATAAGGATGACAATAAAAGGTGTTGTGCAGCTCAAGGACATGTTTGGATTGATTTATTACAATATTTCTGTTTATAAAGACTTGCATTGGAGAGCACAGATTAAAAATCATTTAAGAAATCATGATAATATTAGCAGAAAATTATGTCCCACTTTGTTCCTTTTAATACAGAAACCGTCACTAGATGGCAGCACATATCTATGTAAATCCTTTAAAGTTTCTCTCTGCTGTGTTTTACTGATCAATGAACATTTAAACATCCGTCGCCGTTAGTTTTCTTCTAAACTCATCTATGTTGATGAGAAAGTAAACCTGATGCAGCTCATTTCCTGCTGCATTCATTTCAGTTTGCTATTGATCCAGCATAGATTAATAAGCGTTGCCTATTCATCACTCATCGCATCCCCATTTATAGCTGCAGAGGTTTGAACATGGAGGTGGTCTCTAATCACTTTGATCACTGTTTCCATTAAATGAATTAAAGTGAATTGATTGAATGGTAAGTGGCAGATTTTTTTCCTCTGTCTCCCTCATTTTGACAAATAAGAGTCAGAGGCCAGTGGCTCCCAGCAACTGGGTCCGTTCCTACCGAAACCAAGTGAGGACAGCGCCTGCAGCACTTAGTGCCCTTTAATTGCCATTTACATAGCAAGATAATCATTACTTTTTTATGTCCCCTATTATCAGCCTGCTGCTCTGTCTGTCTGCTGAAGCAATGAGCTTTTTGTGAGATTACTCTGATTGGAAGAAAAGAATTAAAGGACAAAGTTCACATCACTAAACTATTTCGGTTTAAAACATGGAAAGATCGCATTAATTTAATACATTTGTATCTTATTTTTGTTTAAATTGTTCCTTTATAATATTTATATTTTTATTATTTGCTTTGGTTTTCAGCATTTTAAACGCTGCTGAACTCTTGTCTCCAAAAAGCACATCTTTTACAAATGAACTCTAACTTATCATACAGCAGGGATGTTTATACACACAATATCCTACATGTTTTAGCTATTTGTGCTCCAAAACAGCTGATTCAAACTCCATCCTCAGTTTGTCAAATAGCTGCAGATTCCTGCTAAAGAGCCACTATTTGATTGAACCAGGAACTGAAATAAAACATGCAGGACTTTGGCCCTGGAGGACTGAGGTTGGACGCCTCAGGGTCTCAAACGGCAGTCGTCCAGTTTTTAGATGCCTCTGCTTTAGCAGAGAGAGCTGCACTGCTGCTAGTGAGGCGGTCAGACCTTTTAATTCAAATGTGGAGGACAAATGTCAAATCTAAAAGTTATTTGAAGAATACATAAATACACCTCTTCAAAAAACCCAGACAAAAAACACAAGGGATGGAAAAACAACTAAATCCAGAAGCAACCCACCAACAGACCAATCAACATGAAGGGAGAATGAATCCAACACCAGGAATAAATACAAACTAGAACAACTACAACCAAGTGAACTAAACAGAAACCAGGCTGATCTCATCGAATCAACAAACTATAGGATCCTAAATAATTATAATGAGACTAGAATCAATAATCAAACCCCAAATAATTTATTTTGCTATTCAATCAAGGACTATTATTATTTGAACATTATGAAGATAGAAAATACTATTATCAACTTTCTAGTTATCTCTGCAGGCAATGTTGCTGTTCTATGTTTGACTGAAAGCTTTAATTGCCCTGATGAGGCGATTAGACCAAAATGTCAGAAACTACCAAAAGTTTTACGATGGAGTCAAGCTGTATTTGTTTGTCTCTGTCTAGGGAAATGATAATAACAGATATTTTATAAACTCCATTACAATTTTTTTTCAATTTTTTGCTGTTAAGCATCAACTAAAGAAACATTATAAAGTAGAAGAGGAAATAACTGACACTGCAGCAAAAATAAGAAATGAACATAACTAGAAACACAACAAGAGGCTGGGATAAAGGAAAACAAGAACAAGATAAATCTGACAAAAATAAGCAATAGCAAATAAAAAATTACAATGACCAACAAAGGAGGACTAGAATATAACTGATGAAATTGAAGAGGAACAGAAATAAACAAAGCCAAAAACCCAGAGTCTTGACAGTCACAGATTCATGTTACAATATTAATCACTAATGTTCATATATTTATTTTTGGTTTTAAACTCGTCTAAAAGTCAAGTTATTACGATCTTTTGACACTTTTCTGGAACTGGTTTTCCTCCAGCAGCTGTTACTTTCTTCTCCCATCTGAGATTATTAAGCTCATAAAGTTGTATATATTTATATTTATATTTTACATTATCACCTTTGTATTGTTTCTGTCTCAAATTTGAATTTTGTCTTCATAATTCCTCCTTTTCTAGTCTAATAAAACCCTTCTCTGGGTCAAGAAAAGCAACTTTCTTTGAAGAAAACTTTTTAACTGTTTTCTTCGTATTTGTGCATTTTGTGACTTTTACTTTTAAATAAGTGCAAAAACAACTAGATCCAAAATTCAGTGGAACCCTTTAGAATATTTTTTGATAATTGCAATTTCAAGGGTGATCAGAAATCCTGATATATGGTGATTTAAGTCTAGATAAGATCTGAATCGGTATAAATCATTTCACCAGATCATGTCTGTCTTCATCAATAAAAACATTTGGGCAGAGAAAATGTTTGTTTTAACAATCAAAGTGGATGAACTTTGAGCCCAGTTTGGATCTGGACTTTCTGTTTGAGCTCTGATCCGTAGCCGGCCCGATTTATCACGCTTCACGGAGAAATAATGACAAATCGTCTGATGTTTGCTAATGATTAGCAGAGATTGTTTCAGCTCACTTGTAAAAGCCGTGTTTAAGGGCGATATTTATTGTTCCATTTGCACATTTTGTGAGTGTGTTTGAGAGAGGACTAATCGTTATTAATTAAGGTCATTGTTCTGGTGTGTGTGTGTGTGTGTGTGTGTGTGTGTGTGCATGTGTGTGTGTGTGCGTGTGTGTGTGTGTGTGTGTGCGTGTGTGTGTGTGTGTGTGTGTGTGTGTGTGTGTGTGTGTGTGTGTTGCCTGCAGCCACTCTCTGCACACTGTGACAAAGGTCCATTACCTTGTCTGATCACAGCAGCCTGTGATCTATTAGCATCGTCTAAAAGCTGCATTAGGATGAAGTGGAGACTCTCGTAAACCAGCGTTCTGATCCGGCCTCTTAATGGCTCCACTGGTTTTACTCGGATCCTCTCCGGCTTTTTCCCAGGTTTGTAGGTTAATGCATTTTCAAATATTCACCAGAAAACACTCAGTTAACAATGAGCCAGTTCATCAGCCGTTCAGAGTCAGATGAGTGAGGGTTCACCAGCAGCTGCTAACCCCAACCCTAACCCAAAACCAAACACTTAGATTTGAAACGTGGACACTTGTTACACCAAATACTTGTTGAATATTTTATGGAATAATAACAAGTTTAAATGTTTTAATCATTAATTCTGTTTTTTTTAGGTTAAGGAAATAAAATCACACACCACCACCCCTCCACCACCGTGCTCACAGCTGGTACAAGGAGCTGAAAACCAGATGCTTTCCCCTTCAAAGCTTCCAAGCAGCAATACTGGTTCAGGGTCATAACCTTTGACCTTTAACATAATAACTGACTCCTGTAGTTATGGGTATTGTGGTCATTTCTCTGAATCAGGCAGCTGATGAGGAGATTTCCTCCTGAGGATGATGGACTTGAGATGGTTTGGCGATGACCTTTGACCCTTCCCAGGTTGGCGTCCTGACGCTGGCCAGAAAGCACCAGAGCAGAAAACTGTGAATATTGAACAGTTATTAATATTGAAGACTAGAAGTCTTTATCCCTTTTGCCTCCTTCAAGCTTCAGCCTGAATGTTAATGAGAGCTGCAGACGAACGCAGCAGCTCTGACACATAAAAGAAACGTTGTAAAGGGAGAACGGCGCCCATATCAATAGAACAGGCTTGAAACACGGCCGAATACATTTACAGCAACAATAAGCACAACAGCAATTCATATCTGCTGCATGAAACCCATTAATTATTTTTAGCATCATTTCTGAGATCTTTTTGAAACTGTAATAGTCGGATGAGTCTTCAGATGCGAGATGAGATGGTTGTGTTTTTGATATGCAGAGCGGCAAAAGCCTTATTGTGTGTGAAATCAGAGAACCTGCCTGCAGAGTCCTGAGAGATCAGGCTCTGAGCCGAGAGCTGCACTTTATAGAAAATGCAAATGGCTGTCGGAAAATTGGATTCTCATAAAACATAAAATACAGGAAGTGTCAAAAAGAAAGAAGAGAAGCTGGCAAACACAACAATGACATAAAGAAGTAAAAGATGCAGAAAGCTGGCAGCTCTGGCTGTGTGACAACGTGACAGACTGTAAAAGCCGAGGAGTTTGTGTTTTACTACATGTTGGAGATGAAACGTCCAATCAGGACTCGGCTTTGGCTTGATTTGAGCTCAGTGACGTCATCAGCCAACACTTCTCCTAATTAATAAAGGAAAGCTGTGCAGGAAAATGGAAATAATTTTTATTTGACCTCTTTGTTGATGATAGATATGAAGTGGAAAACAATTAAAAGGAAAAGTAAATTAAAGGAAAACTTCAACAAACTGCAGGGATGTAATTTATTTGAAAGGAACAGAAATTCAACAGAATGATGAGTTTCTGATCCCAGTTTGTCAAAGTAAAGCAGCGACATGCAGAATCAGGAAGATGGAGAAAGTGAAGCAAAGCGTCTGAAACAGGATCCGAGGAGATTAAGCAAATGTGACAAAATCTAATCTAGAAATGTTATTTTAATGCTGTAGAAATGATTGATATTTGCTGTTGGGTAGAAGTTTCACCAGTAAAACTTTCATTTTCTTTCACCCTGGTCCCTAATGGGGTCGGGTGTTGCTGGTGCCGATCTCCTTCTGCGTTCCGGGCGAGATGTTGTTTTTATTGTTCTGTAATTTTTTTAAAAGTTATATTTGTTAGCCTGGGCAACAACCCGAGTTCTTAATGTTCACAATTTTATATTCAGTGAAGAAAAAGAAACTAAAATGTCCATTTTTAACTTTTGTCCCACAGAGCTGGAGACATTTTTCACAAAGACTCACCTGGACAAGACCAGAGAAGCGTTTTCCCTCCTCACCAGCAGGTGGTGCTAATTCTCCGCTAGGGGTTTGCCAACCACCATTAGACAGCTGAAGAACCAATCAGAGAAGAGAACACCACGCCTAGCAACGGGGTCAACCACGCCTAGCAACGGGGTCGCCTCCAGCTCCTCTCCAGTTTGGTTTGGTTTCCTCTCAGCAGATGAACGAATCTCTGTGGCGCCGGGGTCAGAGGTCAGAGATCTGAGGTCAGAACTTCACTCATGGAAAAAAAGGAAATGTGGCAAATTTACAAAATGAGACAATATATAGAACAGAAAATTCAAAAGGAAACAAGCAAATTAAATAGCAGATTGTGGTCTCTGGTGATGTGAGCTGAATGAGTCGATGTCAAAGTTTTACACACTTTCATATCTCAGCTTGATGCTGGAGATAATCCATCCTGTCAGGGTTAGGATGCTCTCTGTTAACACTGATGTCAATATAAGAAGTTTGTTTCCTTTCTCTCACTCTAGATTCGACACCTGATCGTGTCTCTTCCTCCAGTTGAACATTTGCATCATAATGAAAGAAATAAGTTGTTCTGGTTTTCTCCCCATCCAGGGTTTCTCTCAGAGCCTCATAGAAATGAGCGTCAGCTGCCACAGTTACAAGGAGCTAATTGGGACAACATGTCGGATAGACCAGTGGAGCCGGACGACGCTCCTCTGATCAGTTTTTAAACGTCTCACTTTGTGAGGAAGAGTCTGTTCAGACGGATGAAGCTGTGAAAAGCTTAACCTTCAGGTTTGGGGCAGCTGAGCAGTTAATACCCCAGAAATCTCCTCACCAGGTCGATGCCGGGCTCTCTGCCAACATTGGCTCCAAGGGGGACACAGGCTTCTGCCCCGTCCCTCAACAGATGCTGAGAGGACAAATGTGGAAGCTTCAGGATCAACCAGGGGCTGGGAGGGGACAGGAGAGACGGACAGGAGAGACTTTGCGTACTTGCTGGCGACAACCTCACTTCCTGTTCTCTTTGTTGTTTTTTATATTCCACAGGAGCCTGAGATTCACATGACCTTAAATTCCTTCATCTGACTTTTTCTGAGTCCGGCTAAAATAACATGTTGAATAAAAGAGTAATAAAAAATCTAACTTTATTTTTGTTTTTCATCTGTGTTCAATGTTGATTGTTAAGATTTGAGCTTTTTGCTGCTTCATCCTCACAGAGAAATGAAATGTAAGGAGCTGGTTGGTTAGTCAGGCTATCAGCTCTGATAGATCCATCATTTGTTGAGGTTGAAGTTGTTTGTGTGCTGGAACGCTGGACTGTCTGCAGCGCTGCAGATCAGAAACTGGATGAGAAAAGGTTCTGAGTCAGAATAAAAATGCCAGAATGTGGGGAAGTTTGGGTCACTCTGCTGCAGATTCACCTAATAACTTTTAGACTTCCTGGGAAACTTTCCATATTTCTCTTTCCTGTTTACCAATGAGTCAGAAGAAGCAGAAATGTGGGAACCAGGATGATTATAAATGCAGATTTATTCCATCGATCTTACATAATCTTTCAGTCTTGTTCTTTTTGTTTTTAACAGATAGCTGACGGGGGCGATGGGAGGGTCTGGGTTGGGGTTAGGGTTAGGCCCTGTGGATGATTAGCTTCTCTTTGTCCGCTCTTTTCTTTTTTTCCCTCTGCTTTATTCTCCCTGAGAAGATTAAATATTTCTGCTTGAGAAAATCTTTTTATGCTGCCACTGACTGCTGTCCCGGCCCCCTGCACCCCTACGGACCCCCCCAAAGAAAACCCACAGCTCTCCCCCATTTTGTCACTTCAAAATGTGCTGAAAAAAATGTAATCTTCTAACAAAGAACAGAAAAGGGGTGGCTATAGAGGAATTTTTTCCTTTTTTCTGCAAGTGGCCTCTTTATTGAGTGGGGGATGGGGGGCTTCTTCAGTATCCACACACAACGGGCCTCCAATCTGTCAAATAATTAGCCAGTGTGGGAGGACAAAGGTTTTTATTTGGCTGAATTTCATACATCACTGCTTGAATACATCATCACTGTATTGTGACAGGTCATGGGAACCTCTGAGATGGGACTGAAAAGACGGAGGGAGGAATCAACTCACCCAGACCAGGATGTATGATGACTTATTGGTTCGATTGGATGAAAACTACTGTGAAATCTAAAAACAGCTGAAATATTTAAATATGTTATAGCAAAAACTTAGCTAAAACAAGTATTAAACAGCTGTGCTGCAATATTTATGAGTCCTGATGCAGCTGAAAGTAAAAACTTTTCTTTGGAACCTGAACTGAAATAGTTTGTTGAAGAGTTTGGATGTTTTTATGTTTTCTGGAGTAAAACATGAGCAAAAACTAGAAAGTAGATGTGAAATGTATAACAGCGCAATTAGTTGAGGCAGCACTCACCTTCATGTGGTACAAATAGGACCAACAACAATCAGAGAAAATCAATTTGTCCACTTGATTTTTCTACAAACATAAATTGCTGAATTTGTGCATTTCCTGTCCAAATAAATGGAAGAAAGCTGGGATGAGGCAATGCTGTGTCTGACCTCTGGGGGCGCTGTGTCACACATGCTAATGTTGCATTCTGTCGAATATTTCAGGACATGTTTCATGTTTTAGAGTGGACATAAACACAAAGAAAGTACTATGCTTCTCTGGTAGGGGGCAGTACTGAGAGGCACAGTGGGTTACAGCTGCTTTTCTTCTACGCATCTAAAGACTGAAAGCGATCAGAAAAATAGAAAAACTACCAAAAAATAGAATCAGAAGAGAACAGACAAAGAACAACTCTGGACCTGAAAGCTGCCAGACTTTAGAGAAGAAGCCAAACTGTTTCTATTTTAGTAGAGATTAAAAAAAAAAAAAAGACTGTTTGCTTGCTGTTGTTTACTTAAATCGTAAGTAAAAGTGTTTAAACAAACAAAAAAATGTAGGGTCAAACTGAAATCAAAGCTTCTATTTAGGATTTTATATGATGGAGAAGAATCTGATTTTTGATTTGGTTTTAAACCTTTAGTTTGTTTTCCAGAGAGGAGCCAGAAGGAAAAACTGATGATTAAATGTGTTGACATGGTTGCCGTGTGTTGCTGTGTGTTGCTGTGTGTTGACATGGTTGCCGTGTGTTGCCGTGTGTTGACATGGTTGCCGTGTGTTGCTGTGTGTTGCTGTGTGTTGACATGGTTGCCGTGTGTTGCCGTGTGTTGCCGTGTGTTGCCGTGTGTTGTGGTTGGGGTGCCGTGTGTTGCCGTGTGACTCGTTGACATTGCCCCGTCTCGCTGGGATTTACCCTCCATGCGACACAATGGCCGCCTTGTTAGCTAAGTGGGTTAGCCTTAATGGAGACTTATATTTCCAGGATTATATCTGTATTCAGTTGCAAATGATTTGGGGGGTATTTGGGGGGTATTTGAATTAAGTGGACACCTGGTGCAGCGGGTGCGGCTCCGAGGCGCGCCGTTGACCCGCCGCCGTTGCCAACTTCCCTTTTTCCCAGCCCAGCCTTGTTCGTCCCTCAGCCTCTAGTTTCAGCTCAAACTCGTAACTTTAGTTTCCCTTCAGCTGAAACTTTTTTCCTAAAAGGTAAAAAAAACTCTGAGAGGAAAGAGGCTGAGGGGGGACTCTTATCAATCTCCTCTTAGGTTTGGCCATGTCGGTCTGAAGGCGGCGTGTCGAGTTTCAGGGAAACCGTCCAATTAAATACTGTAAAAAGATAAAATAACAGAGTCCCCGAGCTGCAGCATTCGCTCTTAAAGCCCCTTTTGTTGATTTATTGTACATCAGCCACTGAGCCATGCAGGGAAGAGGACATTTCAGAGGGGATTCTATTTGTATGCATCCTGCGTCGGCTCTGCACACAATCGGGCCTGTATTACGTTCTGCAAATTTATACCAGGATGTAGGTCTAGAGTGTCCCCCCCTCCGCTTCCCCCGCCCCCGAAAGAAAAGGAAAGTTTTTCAAGTAAGTGTCTGCTTTCATGAGCACAAGTGATGGAGGCTCACAAACAAAGCTTTGTTTCTGCACTCACAGATGTACGGCCCCGCTGCAGCTTTGTCCCGCGGCTCCGAGACGCTTTCACAGATTGCTGAGGGTCCAACACGGGCTGCAGAGACACTCCTGCAGCCGCCATCCCATAATAAGCATCGCTTTCCCAGGCCGGTTTTCACCCAGGAGGAGGAAGTTTTTTCCGACCACAGAGAGATAAAAAGGAAGGAGCCGTTTTGTTTTCAGAGGCTTTGAGCATCAGAAACTGGAGGAATAATTTCTGATTCTTGTTTGATCAATATATAGTTACATTAATTATATTACATGAACATAATCAATCAATCTGTATTCCAGACACAGAAACTGTGTCACATCACTAAATTATGTCACTGATTCCAAAACATGGAGGTAAATCTGACTTACTCAGATTTAGCAGTTTGCTAAAATTGAAAACTTTATTGCATTTATTTCATTGTTTTGTCTTTCATCTTTTACCTTTAAATCATTTCACTGATTTATTTGGTATTTATGGAAGAATTTGTATAATCTTTTAGAGTAATTTTGCTCAGCACCTGTTCTGTTTTTATTGCAGTGATGTGTAAGCATGAGAAATCAGATGAGCAGCAGTGATGGTGGCGCTGCAGCCACGTTCTGCCCAAGATCAGCAGTTTCTCTTTGTTTGGGCCGTTTTCTAGATCTTATTTTCTGTCTAGTAATAAAGAATCCTAACTTTGAAGCATTTTGACGCATCTCAACCCCTGCAGCCAGCGGTTGAGATTAGACAGACATTTCTTCCACTTTCTACGTCTCTGGTCCTTTTCAGCAATAACAATCATATTCAGACTTTATCCTGATGTGCCTGCATCTCCAGAGACACTCGGTCTCTGGATGACAGAGGAACAATTATGGCTCTAATTCTCTTGTCGATAGTTATGTGTCACGAGGTCGATGGACGTGTCGTTGTTGTCGCTGATCAATAGTGAGACACTTCATAACCCGTTTGAGTTTGATAGGAGCTGATTTCTGCCTCCTGATCTCCATCCGGCTCTGATTGCAGGCGCTGGCCCGAATCCGCCGGCCGCTCATGGATTAGCTGCTCTGGTCTGGAAGTGGCTGCAGTCGATTCCACGATGTGATGGAATCAATGATCGTCTCTTTCATTTGTTCTCGTTTGGCTGCACAGCAGAACTGAACAGAGCGTCGCTGAAACACGAAGAGTAAATTGTAAGTTCAAAGATAATCCAGAAAAACGCTGGCCACTAAAAAATTGAGATTTTTTAAAATAAAACCTGGGAAATAACTGAGGAGGAAGGTGTGAAACATAGTTATTATTTTCTAAAGGGATCATTTAGAAATACATTTTTATGTTTTTGGAGCTGAAATGATTCAAACAACTTCTTTATTCATTCTGAAAAAGTTTGAAGTTACTTAATGTCAAATTCTTTTGGTGGCTGGAAACAGCTGTTTAAAATCTGAGGTTTATTTTAATGAATGGCGGGGAACAACTGAAAGATCATTTCTTTTGTCCAACATATTTTATTATAGTAAACAATGTTTTAAAATAATTTTGTTCTCAGATTTTTGAACCTTTTGTGGCTTTTATTGAACAGGAAATATGCAGGAGAGGAAGATGCAGAAAATGACCTGCGACCGAATGCAACTGCAGCTCCTGGTGCTTCAAGCCTTAGAGTATTATTTTTATTTGTTTACCCTCAATAATTTTGTATTTTCATCTATTAAAATTTTCGGCCATTTTAATTTATTTCTCCTTTTGTTTTTGTTCAGTTTTTAGATTTTTGATCAGTTGACATTTCCCATTTATTTATTTCCATAAACGTACATTTGTCTTTTCATTGCAGGAAATCTTGAAGAGCCCAGAGTGAAAGATTAATAAAATGACAAGAGCAGGAGCCGGGGCATGAGAGCAGCAGCTTAACGGAGTTGAAATGGTTTTAGGAAGTGAGGAGCTTGATGGCCTGATCAAAAACCAGGAGCAGCTGTGAGGGGAGACCAGGCAGGCAGGCTGAGGGAAATGCAAAACCATTCGGCTGGTTCACAGAAGTCGGACTCAGAAATCCAGGATGAGAGATAAATCCAGACTTAGTATATCCTGTTTCAGACTGACCCAGGCTCAGGAGGAGCAGCCGTGTCGATCCGGACCGAAATGATTCAGGTTAACAGCAGACCGATGACATCCATCACAGATTCACTGGTTCTATGCGAGATAAATTGCAACAGCATGTCAAGTAGCATCACTTCTTCATATTAGTTTCCCAAGTTGCATATTTATTTCAAAATATTTCTTTCAGATATTTTATATACACGCTTCAAAGAAAAAGTACAAATAATTGAGTTCCATAGAAAGTGTGTGAATGTGGAGAATCGCTCTTTAGAGCAGAAATGTTCTGCAGTCAGTTTAACAGATCGGCTGAAATAGTAATGAATGTGTTTAAGGAACTGCTGTTTGGTTCTGGGTGGTTGGGATTCAGTTTTATTTCAGTCATTGTTGTTATTGTCATGCAAGACTGAGAGAAGGAAAATGTTCCTTTGTTTTTCTGCAGCTTTTCTCTAATTAGTTGGTTGTGGCGTCGTTCTGTGTTTCAGCAGAAACTCAAACATGTAACTGAGAGTCTTTAATGAGTCAGAAAACAGGAAACTGCCTCCTGTTTCCCTCAGCAGCTTCTGCAGGTCCAGAGCTTCATCTATTGACTATTTGTTATCATTTCTCACACCTTTGTGAATTCCCTATTTCAACCTGAGCCAGTGATCTCGATCCCCTTGTATCGTCGCTTTCCTCGGCCGTCATGTGAATCTGTGAAGGACAGAAGGCAATAAGTGGGAGAATAGCAGCAATCTGCTGAAGAGTTCTCCATTCACTCCTCTGTCCTCTTATCCAGCCTGGAAGATAAAGAAAAAAATCAATAGAGAAACACAGCGATAGATAAAAGCAGACGGCGAGCCCAGGGTTGGGAATTAAAACCACCAGAAATTTCCGGGCCGCTCAGCTTTGGGTCTCCATAACCTAACAGGTTCTGTCGCTCTGCTGTCCGTCACTCCGCGCTCTGTTAACTCCTGCTTTGTTCACTTCTGATTTCCTTCTCTGCTCGGCTTTGTGTTTGTGGATGAAGAAGCTGCTCCCATTCAGGTCCAGTAAGTGCTGACTGAAGGTTTGGGTTATTGGATCAGGGATCGGTTCTGATAAACCAGGCCTGGAGCAGAACCAGATAGAGAGAAAACTGAACATTTTCTATTATTTCTGATGAACCGAGTAGTTTCTCTGTAATGGGCGGTTAGTAGCACTGCTGTCCTGCAGCTGGAAGGTCTTGGGTTCAAATCTCACCTGGGTTCTCTCTGCTGAATTGCTCTAAACCTGTTCAGGGTGAACCTCGGCTCTTGTGCAATGGCTGCTGGAGACGCCTCCCCTGACCGGCCATTTGGGTTCTGCTTCTTGGCTAAGCTGCCCATCGGCATCCTGCATGTTTTGATGTTTTGTTGAGGAGATGATTGCATCATCTCCTCTGCATGCCTCCAGTTGCTGCAGAAGCCCGTTAATCCCCATCATGGTTTAAGCCAAGAGAAACAGCAGCAGCAGGACGGGTTTGGGTTCTCTGATGGAATGGCGCTGCTGCATGGAGCGCAGCAAAACCCACCATGACTCTAGACCAGGGGTCACCAACGCGGTGCCCGCGGGCTCCCGATCGCCCGCTGGGACATTGTCAGTCGCCCGCAGAGCGACTTCTAAAAATAGCCATTGTCATTAGGGAGCACTGCCAAAGAAATGATTTAATTTCATGTTTTTACATTGAAGTAA
>CAEGAD010026847.1:0-35404 GCA_903067055.1 Poeciliopsis paucimaculata
TTGAATACTTTGTTCTGTACAAAGTTGAATGTGCTGACAACAAAATCACACAAAAATCAATCAGTGTTGCTTCCTAAGCGGACAGTTTGATTTCACAGAAGTTTGATTTACTTGAAGTTATATTATGTTGTTTAAGTGTTCCCTTTATTTTTTTGAGCAGTGTATATATATATATATATATATATATATAATTCCACCTGCAGCAGACTCAGCACATCAGTTAGGTATTTGTAGCTGCACAGAAGACAGAGGAGGACAGCACAGTAAGCTGTCCTCCTCAGAAAGAATGAATGAAACGGGCAGAAACAGTTTAGTCTACCTTTGATATACAAGAGGAAATGATTCCCATCACTGTGCTCCAAACAATTGAGTTTTCACAACAGAGTAGAAGAAGATGAAAGCAATTCCTTATGTGAGAACTTGGTATTCAATTAGCAATAACTTACGATGGAATCCCTCTCAGACAGATAGACTCTGAAGGAGGAGAGAAACCTGTGGGAATTCTCACCTGATTATATTACTGGAGTAATGCAGTAAGAAGCACATTTCAGAAGGCTAATAATAAATGTGGAGATGGATAGGTGGAAAAGATCAGCAATAGAGGAGGTAGCTTAAATTAACTGATTATTAACTGATTTTTGAATTCCAACTGATTCTCTCAGATTTTTTTTTACATTTTAAATGTAAATATAAATACAATTACAGTGTAAAAGAAGAAGTGACATGCATTTTTTTTTTTTAGTATTTGATAGGATTACCTACATGATTTTTAATTTTTTTGCATGCTAAAGCTCAAGACAGTCATTGCATCTGAAGAGATTTATTTTTTTAACAAGTCTTTAAAATAGAATGTCAACACATAGTAACTCTGTTTCAACTTTGTTCTCAAATTGGTAAGGTACAACATCTGTTTTCACGATGAAAAAATGTAAAACATTGATTTTAAACGGCTCAAACTTTAACTACGTTACTGTAGACTTAAATAATAATCACACGAGATCATGCAGAATGTGGCCGGTATCACAGCTGATCCAGCGATATTACAGCTATTTAAAAAAAAAAACCATTTAAAATTAGTTTTATTGTATTCAGTAGCTCACTTCTAGGCTACAGCAACTTAGCTTTCTAACGTCTTTAGAAAAATAAAAATTATTTTAGCACTCATAGTGAATTAATTGCAGAGGCAATCTTGATTTTCTACTCCTTAAATTTCCATCTAATCTGTCTGACAGACTGACAGTGGGTCATTATTCCTTCATCTGCAAATCATTCCAAGTCTAGGCTAACATTTTAGATGGATTTTCACTCAAGGCCATTCACAGCCCACACTGTAATTGCTCTGCTTTGAGGAGGCTGAGAAAAGTTGACAATAGCTTTGGGGGGGGAAATGGAGATATGTCTCAATTTTCATGCATGTGTAGTGCATGTGATAGGCAGATAAGAAAAGCACAGCCACAAATAATCTTTCTTAATATTATTGCAAGAAACAAAGGAACAAAGTTAGGGGTTTTTTTGTGAGAAGGTTTTAAAAGTGGCTTTTATAGATCTGATGGCCTAATGAAACTGAAATTCCAGCAGTACAATAGAGCTGACACGAATCCTATTGAAATATAACACTCTCCTTTGTCAAAAGTTATGATGTCATTGTTTTTTCTCCTCATATATGTAAACCTTATACATGCTATATTGGACTGAAAAGAATAAATTCTTAATACAAAATTTATTTAAATGAAAAAGCTATTTTTGTTTCTAAACAAGATGCGTATCTGAAGAGATCTATTTTCTGTTTCTGCTTAAGGCTAACTGAATGGGTGAATGTGCCTTTAACTGAGAGTTGAAAAGAAAAAAGAAACAGCAGTTGTTTGTTTCACTCTGTTTTCTGTTGATGACAAGTTCAATCTCACTAAAATGGCAAAACTCCTTCCCCTCTAGGAAATGGATGGATTTTGTGAGACCACCCACAGCAACAAAATACAAGTGGCTCATGTAGGATTTTAGAGACACTTCATAGACAACTGACTGAGATCTCATCAACTGTTTTCATTGTTTTCTTCTAAACATAAAAATACAAAAACAGCACTTCATGTGAAAAGATTTTGATCTATTTACACAAAAGCGACATGCCTCTTTCCAGTCATTGCATCTGAAGAGACTCGTCCGCAAAGTTCATGATGTGTGAGGTTGAAAAAGAGCCAGGGATAAATTCCATTTATTAATACCAAAATACAGCTGGTCCATTCTGACATGCTACCTTTAAGAGCTAGCAGTCAAATGACATTGCACCAGGATTTCCAATTCCATTTGTCTCTCTAAGCGATGCCACAAAGAGGGCGTTACCTAGTGTGTCATCCCTTACCCCAGCTCCCACTTGCATTTCCTAACATGGTTTCCATTAGGTTTAGTTTAGCTTTAGCTTAGCAATTAGCTAAAAGAGACAAAAGGAAAACACAGAATTATTTATTCTCAACACATCACAGTGCCTTCCAAAAATATTCATGCCTCTTAAAAATTTTCATATTGTAATGTTACAGCTAATGTAATTTATAGGCAATTTTTTATGATAGACCTACACAAACTAGTGTTTATTGCTAAGTGAAAAGAAAATAGTTTTTTTCTGAAATCGAAAAAAATAAGTGAAATCAGTTAATGAATACTTAGTTGGACCACCTTTTTGGTGCAATTTGAATTGATATACAGGTGCAAATGTCAGGTCATCAGCTTTACATACTTTGCACTTTTATTGAATGACATTATTGTCAGTTCTCATTTGAAAAGCAACTCACTCAAATTGGAAGGAGAGCCTTTGGGGACATATATTTTCTCGATTTGCAATTGAACGCAAAATGATTCATACGCCTGGCAGATTTAGATTTAATGTTATTTTCATTAAATCAAAAAGTTTACTTCTGATAGAAAATGAGGCATACTTTTCTTTAAAAACAATTTTTAAAATAAAAAATACATTAAGTGTTAATACAAAAATTGAACTAAAAAAGAACTGTACCTTCAGTCATAATACAGAAGTTACAGCTCTTCATATTTACTGCCCAGTTCTTCAAATGCTACTACCAGTGTTTAGAACCATTTATTTCTGAAGATGAGCCCGAGTTTGTGGTTGGAAAGCCTCTCTGACCAGTGGTGGAATAGTTACTTTGAAACAGTAACTTTAAACAAATTGAAGCCATGACCTTGGTATTATTAGCACCATTCTCTAACCTGAGCAAAGCGGCCATGCACAGTGGTCAAATTTGAGCGATTTAAGTAAAACTTATATGATCTCAACATAATGAAGATTTAATAAAAGTGCTCATGTTCTTCAAAAATCAATAACTGTATAATGTAAAGCTATTTGGAAGACTTTATATTGCAATTGGCCAGTATGCTGATTGAACCCATGACATTGACTTTAACACCATACTCTAACCAGCTGAGCTAACCTCATGTGGTAAATCAATGAGATTTCATTGATTTAAATACAACTTACATGTTCTTATCACAATGAAGAAATAAGAAAAGTGATCATTTTCTAAAAAAAAAAGAAAAAAAATCAATAACTATTTAATGTATAGCTATCTGCTACTTGGATGACTTGACGTTTCCATTTGCCAGTATGGGGCCTTGGCTTTATAAGCACCATGCTATAACCAGCTGAGCTAACTGGCCATGGAAAGTGGTGAGATTTTATTGATTTCAGTAAAACTTACACGATCTCACCATAGAGAAGATTTAAGAGAAGTGCTCATGTTCTTCAAAATCAGTAATTGTTAAATGTATTGCCATCTGCTACTTGACTTTCCATTGGCCAGNCAGTATGGGGTTTGAACCCATGACCTTGGCGTTATTAGCACCATGCTCTAACCAGCTGAGCTAACCGGCCATGGAAATTGGTGAGATTTTATTGATTTCAGTAAAACTCATACGATCTCACCATAGAGAAGATTTAAGAAAAGTTCTCATGTTCTAATGATTTAATTTGATTCTGCCTGTATGTTAATTATTGTTGTCCTGTTTACAGATGTAGCACAAGTGTGATCACCAGTCTTTAAAAGACTTCTGCCACTCTTCTCTCAAAAGCTCCACTGTCCCTAATGAGAAAAAAAGAACATCTAATGCAATAATATATTCAGTGTGATATGTAGTTTTGAATTCCTACTACAGTTCTATCCTTCGTAGTTATAGGTGAGATTCTGAAAATCTGCTATTAAAAATGTTATTGTTTTTATAACTCATGACGAATCAATAATTTATTAAACTAAGTTAGAAATGAACATTATGTTTTCAAATTAAATATTGGAAGAAAAAACAGTACATATAGTAAATGTCTCACTAACATACTGCAGGTTTTGGTATGTTTTTTTAGGAGCTTTTAATCATAACTGTCTCAATATGATTTTACTTAGCATCTTTCAAATTATGGGGGCAAATTTTCCGAAGAGTTCAACTTCACCAACTTCCTTCTGGTTGAATCTAAACATTTATTTTCAACATTTGTTGGTTCAGGCTAAGAAATTATGATAAATAATGACTGCTCAAGAAGAAAACCTTCTTGAGCACACTCAGATGGTGTGGGAGTGCTGTGGGATCTTGGTGTGTGAGTGTCTTTTGCTTGGCTGAATGTGTGTTTGAGTTTTTATGGAAAACACCATCTGCAGCAAGTAGAAAACACAGCATCAGCAGGTGTAATAAATCACAATGATTTCTTTCTCAGCAGGAAAAAATGATACAGGAATTTGAGAGAAAACCTTCGTCATGCTTTCTTGATTTCTTCCTTGCGTTCCTGATGTTAAAATTACTATTTTAAGGAGAATCTCCATGGCACTTGCTCTTGATAAATCCGTGTGATAAATTTCCCTTTCTTCTTTGAAATCTCATTTAGGTAGACCTTTCTCTTACATCTTGGTGCTCTAACGTTGCTCTAACGTTGCTGACTTATTCCAAAAAGTCTGTGGAGGAAACAATGGGGATCTTTAGCATCTGTTTCAAACTTATTTGCAGAATTAAACTTCAAAAGCACCAACCAAGAAATGACTAAAACAAGCCACCATGGATGCTGCAAATCCACTGCTGCTGTATAATTGAAAAGCTTTTAACTAAATCTGTTTGCTAGTGTTATCATAGCATTACAATGAAAATAGAAAAATACCATTATTTAGGTTAGGTTAATAAACATTATTTTTAACAACATCACTGGTGCCCAACAATTTTAACACAATGAAATAAATATTAATGAAGTTTTTTTTACTTGTTTATTTATTAGAGACATTGTATTATCAATTACAGACAATTACTCCACTTCTCCAAATTGG
Organism: Poeciliopsis paucimaculata; assembly: GCA_903067055.1. NCBI lineage: Eukaryota > Metazoa > Chordata > Actinopteri > Cyprinodontiformes > Poeciliidae > Poeciliopsis > Poeciliopsis paucimaculata. The sequence goes on from CAEGAD010026847.1 coordinate 5,307, forward strand.
GGAAACAATCTTCTTCGATAAATTGAAGCAGATATTTGTAAAACTGTACTTATCAGTAAATATGGCACCTTGCTGAAAGGTGTTCAGTCTCTCTGTTATTTTTTTAATTTTTCATGCAGCAAAAATAAAGGAATGACTTACAAAGAAAAAAAATGAAAGCTATTTTTTTAAAAAGGCAAAAAACTACAAATTTAGGGCTTTGCATCAAATTGGGACAGCTGGAGTTTCCTCTAAATCATGTCAGAATAAACAAAGTGAATCATTTCTCCCGATGAACTCATAAAACAAATTGAGTTTTTATTCTTATTGTGGGTCATCTTAAGACTCAGCATGAAAGCATCCCAAACCACAGAACAACAGTGCCTCATAAACAGAACATGAATTCCTGAGCTGCTCTGTTTATTATGTGGAGCTTCAGTTACCTGACTTCATGCCAAATCAGTGGTTTTGGCAGTGAGTTCTGACTCTCTGGTGTTCTGTTCATTGAGTTAAAATCTTAACGCATGATCAAATTAGAAACTCTTGGTGAGACTACAGCAAAACCCAACCACCCACCCTCAGCTTTTTGGTTTCATTTCAGCACATGAGTCAGGATGATGTCAAGCTGATCAAGTAGAAGGACATTTATGTAGGGCATATTAACAAAACTGTTTCGTTTGCTAAAATGTACCTAGTGGTTGTCTGCTGGGAACTGACATGATGTCGGAACATCCCTAACTTTACAATCAAACATACCATATATGCATAGTTTTAAAAAAATAATCTTTTATTAAAATTACACATTCAGTAGGCATTATTCCATCTAATGCTAAACAGTGAAAATAAAAGTTTAAAATGAATAAAGCATGAAAAGAATGATCTCCCCCCCCCCCCCAGCTTCCTCATGTGTAATTTTAATAACCGTAATAATTCTTCTGTAACATTTTCAGTCTTGTGAGATTTTATGTCCATATGAAATTATTTTTCTGTCAGCATACACAACAAAAGGCAATTAATAGTAGCTGTCAAAGTATGACAGGAGACACGCATACGGTAAAAAATACTGATTATTCCTGAAATCAAACCAGTTGTTGGTTATATGCGTTATCAAAATTGGACATAAATTAAAATGTAGGTGTTTCTGAAGACTATTCCTGACAAAGGAAAACATCAAACTTTATCTAAAGAAAAAACAAATTTAAAAAATAAAGTTATTCAAAAAGTCAACAAGACTCTGTTCAGGGTTTAACTCTCCCTATAGCAAAGGTAGTGAAAGCAAACAAAAATGTAATTCACAATCTCAATGATCCTCTTCTGCCTCTTGTTTTACTATATTAAGCTATTTATGCATAGCATTTTCTTAGCTCAGCAGATGTAGGAGATTAAAAAAAACAAACTGTATTTAGACAGAAAACCTTTTCCTGAATCTTGACTGACTTAATCAGTCACACTCAGCAGGCAGATGGGGTACAAGCGCTGATGGATAACATGCACAGCTGTGCCAAAAATATTTCTCATTGATTGATTTTAGAATCTCTCAAAATGAAGGTAAATTCAAACAGCTACTTTCAGAATCAGCTGTGATTCAGGTCACTCTGATAGGACCCAAGCTAACATCCATCCATCTTTTCACTTTCTGCAATTGCGCAACCCTAACAGAGTCCAAATTAAACAATTAATATAGATGATACATCAACTGCACACTGTTTTCATATTACAAAACAAACTATTATGTCTGATGTAAAACGTTTTACATTCCAACACGAAAACATCTTCCTGGCATTGCACTGTAAATTATCACTTTCACGCAATATATGTTACATTTTGAGAATGTGAAAAAAAAAAGAATATTATGTGAAACCTATATTCTAATATCAATATATTATGCAGACATGAAAGTATGTCATTAGTATATTAAATATTTTATATTTTAACATGATGTTTTTCTTTCGCTGGATTGACAGAACTGCATGTCTGCAAATGCCTAAGGAGAAATTATTTTTTTTTAGCTTGGACTACTGGTGGTATGAAAACGTAGAGATGTTAATGTAATGTGACTGAAAATACTTGACCCTTGGTTTCTGAAATTATTTCTAATTATACATAAATTATTTTTGGTGATTTGTTTGCTTTTAAGCAAAGGCTACATTAAAAAGTGACAGTGACTTGGTATATGGCATATACAATATGTCAAAGTGTGTGTTTGTTTCCATGTGTGTATTTGTATCTGTGTGTTCTGATGCCATATACTATACGCCATGTATTGCAAATCAGCTAAATAAAACTGAATTTTGCATACCTCCAACCTCCAGGTGGCGGCAAAGTGCTTTCAATTTAATCCTTGGTTTGTGTGGAATATGTGTCAGCTGGTGACTTAAAGTGTTTTGAGAGTATTTGTCAAAAAAATCCACAAGCAGCAAAATAGGCTACCATTTTCCATACAGTTTTTCACATTGGTTACACTAAACCTTGTTTTAACACAAAATAAAAATATAGCCGAGTACATAATAAATCAGTAGGCTTGTTCTACCGAGTAAGAAAACAGTTTTCCAGTATTTTGGCTGCTTTAAGAGTTAATTTTATTTTCAGGACCAGCACAGCTGCACATAAATTCACAAAGAAAGACATGTTGGCTGTGTGGAAGGACACACTTTGTTTTGAGCATAAGGGGGCAGTTGTAGATCCACACATTGCAAATTACAACTTCATAATAACTATAATTAAACTATAAAGCAATTACAGGTCTCATAATGTACACAGCAGGACAAGGTGAAGAAGTCAGCTGCTTAAGTCAGCAGGCGCTGGTGGAGAACTGGAAACCCTTCTCACTGAGCTGGAAAATAAACAGCAGTTTTGCAGTAGCTCCACTGAAAACATGTTTTCAGTCTTTTGATTTATTTGATAATATTAGACATCAGTTTATTCAAATTTGTCTTTCTAATCTGTGTTGACTACAAACAAGCTTTGGGTCATTCTAATGCTTTTTATATGTTATTAGATTGTCCCGTTGGACAGAAATAACACCAGATATATGTGGGTTTTATCTGTGTAAGAGACAACAGAAAAAATTCATGACCACTGTTACCTTCTCCATATGGGAATTTAATGTCAAGATAAGAATATCTCTCAGATTGCCTAATATAAACTTGATCAGATAAAGATGGCAGACGAAGGAGAAGGCAGAGAAACAAATGAGTCACATCTTCGTAGCTACCCAGTAGGAAAATGACTTTCCACTTTTGTGAATTAGCAACACTTTCTATGGCTGCTGATATTGTGCATCCAGAGACTGAAATGGAACCTCGTCATGTATTTCGTCAGCAGAGAAGGCAGCCAACTCATAACCGCCCAACTGACTTTTTATTTGGCAGCAATGCGCTCAAAGCGTCTGGTTGTCAGCTGACAGTGTTTGTGTGTTTATTCTGCAATCATTCTGTAATGTCTAGCTGTTGGATGGTACAGCGCATTTGGTGTTGTTGTTGGGAGCACAGAGGGGTCACCATGCATATTAAAGTGTTTGTTTCCATGTGTGTATTTGTATCAGTGTGCTCTGATGCCATCAGCCTACTCCTTACCATCTGCTTTGTGCAACACAGTCTCCTTCTACCTCCCTGTAGGCCACTTTAACAGAGTCCAGTTATGGTTCAGAATTATTATTGTACCATTTCAACACATCTTGCTTTGCCCAGTTAATTGCTGAGAGAAAGGTTTCAGTTATAGCTAATGACTGATGAAATGGGCATTTTGTGTCTTTTATCACAAGTAAATTAGGGAACAGAGCAGAATGTTGGCCAGTGAAATTGTGCAGTCATGAGTGTGTACTCATAACTGTTTGTTTTTTTTTACATTTTATTTTTCATGTGCAAGTAAAAATTAAAAATAAACATACATTAAATTCTGAAGTGCAAAGTTTGATCAACTGTATTTTTCTGTAAAGTATTTCTGACTAAAACCAATATTTCTTATTTTCTACAGAAAACAACCAAAGTATTGGAAAATAAAAAGAGTGCTAAAGTCTTTTTATGTTTTTTATAATTTTTTGTTGTTGTTTGACTTGAGTTGAAGGGCAAGTGAAGAAAATCAGTTGTGTGAGTTTTCAAAGTAATTTTACTTCTCCAGCACATAGGAAAAAAAGCTATTTCTGTTTTTCTCAAAGTCTTTTTAAATTCTTTTTTTTTTTTTTTTGCTTAAGCCCTGAATGGTAAGTGGGAAAAAATTTATGTCATGCAAGTGTTTTGCATGACATATCTGAGATGATCTGAGATGACATATCTGAGATGATCTGAGACATACAATTATTATTAAAAAAAGAACTTATAAAACCCCTTTTCATTTCCACTCTGTTATTTGCGGTATAAATGTCTAGAATTATCGCTTTGTGGACAAGGAATTTTGTATCACTTTGTGGACAAGGAATTTTGGACAGTTTATGGCGACCCTAATTTGAAGTCACATGCTGAAAGTGTAGGCCCTAACACAGACACTTGCAGAACAGAAAAAAAACCCCAAAAAAACAAAACAATGTGCAATTAAAAGCACCTTGGTTAAATATAGCTTTTATATTTGAAAGTCTACCAAGTATGATACTTTTAATTACATGTTTAAGGTAGACCGCATGATTTTTGACGATAATAAAAATGTTTTTATCCTTTGTACTCACTACAAAAACAAAGGAAGCAATGTTTAAGTGAGTAATAAATAAATGAAGATATCTATCTTCATTTATAAAGATAAATAAGATTAATTATAAAGATAATTATTTTTCTTTTTTTCATAGCAAAAAAGAAAAATAATTAAGACCAGCAAAACAGTGTGAAGGATGTGTTTTCCAGGGTTAAAAAGATCTAAGACTTAAGGGAGAGTGGGAATAAGGCTTGACTTGACTTAAACCTTAATAGAGTTAATGAACTAAATTACATTTTCATTACATTAAGTTCAGAGGAGTACTTTAAGTTCTTCTCACCTGCACCTGGCCACTCATCCCTTCCATGGATTCCCCACCACTTTTCCACAGTCTCATTCTATAAAACAGACTCTGCCATATTACGGTCTCCCTACCTTAGTGAGCCCTTTCTCATCCACACAGATCAGTCTGCTCTGTAAGGACTATGTTCTTTGATTTGTATGGGGCGTTTAAGGCAATTCAGCCAGCCTTGCAGTGAGACAAGTCCTGAAAATACCGGTGCATGCCTCCACAACTATCTAGATTATTGACTATCTGACAGTCAGAACACTATTGTACCTGGATGAATGGGAGTGAGTGGGTGGTAAACAGCCACGATGCACCACAGGGACCTGTACCTTGACTGTTTCTCTTCACTCTGAGCTCCTCAGACTTGCATCAGAACTCTGAATCCAATCATCACTCACAAAAGTACCCTGATGATTCCGGTCTGTGAGCTGTGATAGGAATAGGCAAGAGGCAAAGCAAGGAAAATGGAAGAAACTTTTTTTGATGCAGTGGAAACAAATGCCCGTGTTTAACAAAAACTATAGACCGATGAAAATAATTGTGGATTGTAAGAAAGTCAGGATGAAATAATGTTAGTATAAATAATAATGCTACCAAACCTCCACAAAATCTTCCTATTAAACTAAAATAAATTTATTTTAGCTGAATACAAAAGGTCATTTTTTTCATGCAAAACAAAAACCACCAGGCATTTTTAAATGGGCAATCACATTAAAATATAAGTTAATTTAATTAATTCAGTTCATTCCATCTCATTTATAAAGTGTCAGTTTTTAATATATGTCATCTCAAGCCACTTTAAACAAACAGGTCCAATTTAGATCCAAATACAATCCAATTTGTAAATCAGTCCGTAAAAATCTAACCAAAGTCCCGAATTTAAAATTAAGATTGGTTGTTAAGAATGAACATTGTAACCCCAATTGATAAAAATTGTTTATCAAAGGAAGTCCGGTTCCCTGCATTAAGTCCTTAAATGTACCTCACCCAGTGAAGTTTGTGGAAACAGTGGAAAGCAACAGCTGCTTTTTAAAGAGATAAAACCATCCAGGTGAACCCAACTCAACATTAGTAGCCATCAGCCATTATAAAATGGGGGTTGTGAAAATAGGCAGAAAACACATAAAAAGTACTTTCTATTACAAACAAAGAGTAGTAATTAAAGGCAGCAATGGCAAAGTCAATAGCACCATTGAGAAAAGAAAACTACTGAGGCTAATTAGAACTGTTAGGTTCTAAGTATTGTATAAACCAACAATAATTGTACTAAACTAGAAAAAAATTTGGTGAAAAATAAAATAAAATGAAAAGTATGTTAATACCTGATTTTTTTTCTAAAGGTATTATAATTTGACAAATGAGATCAAAACACACCTAGTTTATCATCTTAGTTTTGTTCTAGATTTGTTTTCTACAAAAGTCAAGCAGTCAGTACCTCCATACAGGAAAAAGACACAGCTACAGAGCCAGAGGTATTTTGTAGAAAAAATAAACAAGGACTGTGCATCATTAGAAGCAACAATAGCTTGTTCAATGGCTCTATTCAGGAAACAGACAGAACTAAACACAAAACCACTCGGCCAGATGCATCTTCTATAGGAAGAAAAGGAAGCAAAAAAAAATCCAGCAAACTTAATGGCAGCATTTGCAAATAATTCAGAAGAAGTCAATAGACGGAATACATATGCTGTGGTTTTACTCACAGAAGGCATAGTGGAAAATAATCAACAAATTACTGCTGAATTTTTTAACACATATGTTTTTGTTACACTTTTACATTCTACAAACTTGCCTTTTGTTTTGGCGAAGAACGTTCTGGGCTGGTTTAAGAGGACTGTTATTATAAACTTCTTTTAATTGCAAAATCTTGAGGCAAAGACTTCCACCAGAAATCTCATTTCTTCATTTTTTATTTGATTTTTTTTCTTGTGTTGGGAACATGGATTTGTAAGATTTCTGAGCTTCATCTGGAAAGAGCATTATATTTAAGAGGGGAAATAATGTGACAAACTGATGCATAAGGTGGTTATGAAACTGTTTTTGACAGCAAACATAAGATACCTGCTGGCTGAGCTTGTTGAGCCTCAGTGAAATGGAGAAATGTTCTTTTCACAGAACATTAAGAATTTGACTAATTGAAACAGTATTTCACCAGAAGAAAAGTGCTTATCTGTAATCCTGCCAACTTCTCTATATGGAAAATCTAAAAGAGGGAATCTTTAGTCATTTATTTAAAAAGCTGATTCAAAAAGTAGTAGAAAATAAAAACAAAGGAAGAAGAAGAAAGCATTGTACTAACCTTTTGTTAAAAGTTTCTCCAAACTCCAGCTTCTACAGTGTTGCGTTTTTGATAAATGAAAATATTAATTCTCATGCAGAGTAAAATTATATAAAAAAGCAAATTATATGAGTCTGAATAACTTAGGTCTCATAATTCAGATTTTTTCCTACAGAGAAGATTCAGAAACTTTCGCGACTTTCAGGGGATAATTTTGCTCCAGGCGTTATTAGTGAGAGTTGTATTGGGAACTGGTGATAGGAAGATATGTACAGACTGAAGGTAAGCATATATTAACTTTCTGCTTCTGGTTTGGGAGTTTCCACACTGCACCAATCAAGACCAGTGCCATTCCACGGTAAATGTCATTTGTGAGACGCATCAAGCCGTGAAAGAGCCCATAATCATCTCTGCAATTCTCACTTCGCCACTGACAACTGGGATTTTTTCTTTTCACTGTTTGGTTTTTAAACAGATTTAAAGTAAATCTGCAGGAGTTCAGTTGTTTGTTTTTTTATGCTTAAATGAATTCTGATTAATTCATAACTGTTTTAATACCCAAGAAACAAATAAGTGACTTTTCTTCTGTGAACCAGATAAAGTCCTGGATTTGTGTGCTTTCAGTATCAGTCTCCTTCAGCCTTGACTTACATTTTTATTGGAGAATAGTAGCAATGTTGGACAGCTGAGATTAGGGGCTTCTAATCATTTCATCATGTTGTCTGATTTCTTCTAAATAGACTGTTTAGTTTTGATTTAATATTAGACTTGAAAAGGAAAAAACAAAATGGAAACAAAATATAAAGCAACAATGGACCAAAGTGGTCAAGTAAATGTGCAAATGATTTTCTAAAATCATGCAAATGAAGATTTCAAGAAATGTAAATCCTCAGAATGTAAAACCTGCTGTAGGTTAGTGTTGAATATGGTTACGGTTGCTTCAATGTATCCGAAACCCTTTCCTAGACTTTAGTGCCATCTAGTGGTCAACTAGACTCAAGAAATTGTATGTTCAATACCTCCAGGTGAAACAAATACTCAACATCAACCAAGAATATAATAATTAATATATGTCAATACATAATGTCAAGAAGTGTCCAAAGATATAATATACCTTTCATCCAGCAAATGATCTTCTCACTTTTGAAAGGTTTCACAAATCATATGGAAAATAAAACAACATTCATTAACAGAATATGAGCCTCAAATACTAAAGCATAAAATAGACACCAATCAGGCATAACATTATGACCACCAGCCAAGAAATATGCTCACCCCCCTTTTGTTGCGACACTATTCCAGACTCACTGATGTGCAGAGTCCACTGGGCCCCTGAGAGTTGCTGTCATTTCTGAAAATGGGTTGTTACTAGCAGATCTTTTAAACAATTTGTTTAGATATTTTGAGATTAGTAAAGTTATTGGTAGTAGTTGACTAACCTTTAATAAAAAGACGTCAAAAGTTTTTTTGGAAACATGGAAATTCAAATCAGTGGAATATATCATAGCAGATATTAATAGTCTAGAGACTTTTGATTGTCAGCTGAATTGCATGTTTTTCTATGTGGATTAACATTGCCTGAACCTATCAATCCTGTATCACTGTATCAATTTGCCAGATCTGTCTTGTAACTTATTCAAAAGTGGTTTTCTTTCTGCCTATTAGATTCCACTCAATGACGAGACAATCTCACTCCACATATCCATGGTCATAATGTTATGCCTGATCAGTTCAGCACTTATTTATACAACATATGATTTCAAACCATGTGCAAGTGAAGAATATGGGGCAAAAATATATGATGAAATGGACACCCAAACATGCCAAGAGGAGGCCTTCGGTGGAGGATGAGGAAAGTAGAGAACATGATAAAGACAAGCCTCAAATCTAGAATTCCTGCACTCTTAAATCTCATCCACCAATCTACAAAACACCAGCATCAATATTGACAAAAGCATCAGAGAGGAGAGTCATGGCATCAAGGGATCCCCACTCGCATCAATATCTGGTATTTTGTTTTACCTGATAGGATTGTTTATCTGAATAAGAGTTTAAAGAGAACTGGTATCAACAACAATAATTGTCTAAACACATTGACGATTTTTAGAGGAACAAATTAAAAGTAATGATTTCACTGACAGTTTAATCCATTTTCAGAAGGAAGGAATCTGGCTTACCTTGAAATGTAAGAGTGATTTAAAAACTGGTCTGTCTTCTCTCAGTGTCCCACATGTCACAGAACAACCATCAACAGAGCTGATGGTTAATAACTGATTAATAAATGAGTTAATACTTTAGATTATTATTTTAAGATGATCATTTATTCTTCTGATTTATTTCTATTTTGGCAAGGTTTTAAGAAGCTCCCAGATGAAAGGAAATTGGGCAGGAGGTCTATTTAAAAAAGAAAAAGAATGCAACTAATTCTTATTAGAATTAGTTACACCATTTCATTTAAATGCAACTAATTTTGCATTATTATATCTTTATCTTCTCAGTGAGCACAGAATATTTAGCACTGAACAATTCACAGGAGAAAATGGATGGTAAATTGAAATCTTTATGTCCTTATTTAATCACATAAGAAAATTAAACTAAACGTTTATGGTTACACAACAGGGAGTGTACAGTTCTCCAGAAAGCTCCATTCCACAGTTTACACAAGATTATGAAAGTAGAAGTTGTCATTTAATCTCTGTAAAACACAAATTTTAAGCAAATGCAAGACACAATTGGTGACAGATTCATTTTCGACTGGAATTTGGGGATTTTATTGCGACTAAACTACAAAAAGAAACTATAAAGAACAAGACAACCAATTGCAAAATTGTTTTATTTATTTATTAAAATATCACAACCATATAAATGTTCTTGTAAAGCGTAACATTGTGGTTCTACATCATACTTTCTGACTTCCTGTCGTTGCTGAGTAATAAATAAACCTGAGCGTTAAAGTAATAAAAAATAATTGTGCTCTTCTTTTGGTTCAAAGACTTATTAGAAACTACATAACTATACACAAGAGAAGGCTGTAATATGTATTTTTGCATAGATACTTTGTTTAAAGAAATCAAGTTAGATAATAATGCTTTTACAAAATAGCATGCAAAATAAAGTTTCACATGTTTCAATTACCTAATGGACTTGTTTTTGAGCAAGAGTCCAACAACCGTCTCTTCAGTATAATTCAGCAGGGAAAGTCCTCTAATTGATAATCCTAACAAAAGAAGTTAAACTGATGAGCCCACATTTATTTGCAGCCTCCACACCCATAATAATGAAATACCAATGGAATGTGGACAGTCACACCAAAACAATGTGCATACAGCCATTACAGACAAGATTATAAGAGCTACATATACAATCGTACTTTGTAATTTAAGGCATGTCTGACAGCAAAAGCTTTAAGCACTTCAAACATGAATAATACATATTTTAATGTGCTTTGAAAGTAGCAATAACTTTTCCTTACTTTTTCTGCTGAGAATAAATCTGAGGTAATTTTTCTTCCTCCATTTCATACCCAGGTCCTGTACTACAGCGCATGATAAGAAAACTATTTATACAGCGACTTCCTAAACCTTTTATTTATGATTGCATAACAGCTCTGTTTTTCATTCTGATGACCTATAGTAAAACTTTTTATGTATATCCACCCTTCATCTGGTTGACTGATCAAATATGTGAACCGAACCCATGACGACTTACCACGATAATGAAACATACAAAACTCAGAGAAGTACATAGAATTCACTTCACTACAACTAACCTTCAGCTGCATATTTTACATGTTACAGTAAGACACCGCCCTGTTCAGCAGTGTTTGGAAACCTCAAAAGCTTACTTTTGCTATTGGCTTTACTTTTTTGTCTCTTGGCTTCAGCAAAGCATTAATAAATATATTTAAAACTATGATCAAATTAAACAGTTGTGTGCTATTTTGTGGTAAGATTTATACCACCAAATGTAACCGTTTGAAAACCAGTTTAGGTTTAAAGTAATATTTGAGTTGTTCAGTGCTGCAGAATACCAGCACTGAAATGCAGATTCACACAGTTGTATAGTATAGGTAATTAAAGTTTACTCAAGAGCGAGCCTACTCTAGTCTAACATAAACCAATCCTCCATCTCTAACCTGAAATGTAATGTTATAAGATGCTAAAATGTTTGTCTACCTGACCATATTGTTAAATCATTGTTTAACGCTAGTGACTTATGTTTTATGGCCTCCAAGATAAAATTGCACAAGACACTTAAAATGAAATTCCTTTTCACCAGTAGTATAATTTCACACAAAAACATTTACCTTTAATTTATGTGTATTTACTCAGTGGGGATAAAAACCCTGTAAAAAAATAGGACACTTATTAACACCTAACTTCCTACATTTATTTTTAGATGGCTTACTGAGGTCTATCGAGATAATGACGCCAAGCATACAGTATTTCTGATCAGGAATGCTTTGAAGCAGGAACTCCTGTTCTACTCATCGCAGTGATGTGATGAGTAGAACAGGAGTTCTCAGACAAAAATGACGGCTTAATAATGTGGAAAAGATATGTAATGAAACCATAGTCTAACTCTAAAAATAAAACAAGAATTGCTACAAAAACAACAAAGAATTTGTAATAAGGATTAGCTTCTGAGAACAAACTAAACTTTGTTCCCCAATGGACAAAAGTAAACACTTCCTGTTATATTGTCACTTTTCTTTTTGTGAAGGCACAAAGTAGTTTGACTAGAATGACAACTAATAGGGAAGAGCTCTTATACAAAGCACGTTTCTTTAATAAAGAGGAAGGCAGTGATGATGCAATTTTTTTTACTTCAGATCATCTTCCTCTGGGTGTTTTTATTCTCTTTGTAAGCAAGTGTCTAATTAGACACTAAATAGAAACACTTTCGAAACACTAAAAAAAAATCTATTTCATGTGAAAAAACAAAAAATCACTACTAGATTTAAAACAGGTAGAATAAAAATACGGTTGAATAGATTTCCATGATAGACTTAGAAAAATAAAAATACATATAAATTTTAGACCTCTCCCAACTGATGAAGGGAGATCTCAACAATTAATTTGAGTGTATTTGCTTCCGAAATAGAGAAATAAGATAATATTTTAACGAGATATGGACATAACTAAGGTTTCTAGTAACTCTTCTCTAAGTTAATTTGACCTCCTGAAGATAAAATAAATAATTCTGATCTACACCTGTAACACTAACCTTCATCAGCAGCAGCAGAATTATAAGGCATGTTGGTGACAAAGAGCTACTGTTTAGCTGTGTGCTGGTTGTATATCACATACATGCAAACATAGACCTTTGGATGGATTATTGCATCTTCAGGATTTGTCATCACAATCTCCATTAGGCACATTTCGGTTTTGGACGTAGCTGACAGCATCCGCGATGGTGTAGAATATCATGTTGTTTTTTCCTACCTCGCCATCTTTTTTGCTGTCATAGTAACCGCCTCTTTCCAGAGAATCCAGAACTGAAGTATTACACTGGGCCAGGACCACTTCAACCGCAAGTTCTCTGTAATCTTTGCGGACCTCTTTCAGAGCGTTCACTCCTGCCGTGTCCAAAAACAAGATGCCGCAGCAGTCGATTACCAAGCTGCATACGCTTCTGGAAGATTTTTTATCCAGCATCAACATTATGGATGAAGAAGCCTCACTCTCCTTGTTTTGTTTATCTTCAGACATTCCCTTTGGTATCTCTTCAGTGTCTTCCTGATTTTTGTTCTTTTCAAATTTCAAACGCTGGGCCTTCTCCTTCACAGGATTAAGATTTGCACATTTGTATAGAGATTTTTTGAACAAGCTCTGGTTGGCATAGTAGATCGGTGCACTGTATCTGAATACAGCCACTCCAAAATGTGTCTGAAGACCATGGTAGGATGAAACATTCTCATAGTGCTCCCTGGAGGCAGCGCGGCCCAGCTCCAGGACCTGGGCTTGCTGGGTCCGGCCAAGGACAAAGAAAGCCGACACCAAAACACCAACCAGGAGGCCAAACTCTGTGTTGACCAGCGCTGATGTTGCCATGGTGATCAGCCAGATCGAGGCATCGATTTTGTTGACGCGCCACATCCTGGGAACGTCCCTGAACTTTCTTAAAGCGCCACGTAGGTTCACCACGATGATAACTGCTAAAACACATCTGTATAATGCAGAAGAGAGAACAATGTCATGTTACACAGTTTTCATAATACAGAATAAGAAAGACAAAATGTCCTCAGAGTTGTTTGGCTCATCTGCTACTATAGATACAAATTGCAATTGCTAGTGGAACTAAGCGGAATATCTCTCCTTAGCAGTTCACCTCAGTGTGCATTAACCAGGGTTGCCAAATTTCAAAGGGGGTTTGGAGTGCAAAGTGAGCCAGTATGAGAAAGAGGAAAGGTGTGAAACATGAGCCAATTGCAAAAAATTGGGCAACTACATAAAAACACATGTAGGATGTCAAACTGCTGTCCAGTTTCAAGTAAGCTCAGTCTTCACTGATTCATATCCCCATTTCAGGGGCACGTTTTGCCATTTCATTTTATAGCAGTTGTAGAAAAGCTAAATGCTTAAAAAGATGTTTGTTGAAAAATTGGAAAAGTATGTGGCTGCATGCCACATATTTCTGTTTTTTATTTACAAAAAAATGTGTTGGTTAATTATAAAAGCACATTAAAATACAGCGAAGGTTGTAACATGACAAAATGTGAAAAACTTCAATGGGAATGTGTGCAAACTAATGCAGAGCAACTGCTTATTGAGAGTTAATTTTTATTCAGTGATGGTTTGCTTGTACTTTCCTTTATTTTACTGCCTGTTTATTGTTGTAAATGAATGGCTATGTGGGCATGTTAAAACATCTGTATCCGGGGTTTGTACTGAGCAGAGCTCCTGCTGACTGAGAAACAGGCGAGTCAACATGGGATCCGAACTATAAACAGAGGTTATCTGTATCTGTCAAAAGTCTACCTTTGAAACCTCTTTTGAAAATGTAAACACAAGCAAAACCTATTGTAAACCTCCTGTTTCCTGAAACACTGGGAACGTTTTAAAATGACAATGTCATGTTAAGGTTTTATCCTCTGCGCCTGTAAGTTTGTGCATTTTTAAAATGTTTTTAGGAGAATCAAAAAATTTGATTAAAAGCAATTAAAGCATTTTCACTCTATGGAGAGAACAAAAAAAAAAAATAGAACAGATTTTAACTTTTCCTAAGGTGCAATGTTGCTCGACAAACATTTTTCAGACAACTAGATGCTTAATGTTACCTTAATTGCAAGGATCATCATTTTCAGGTGAAATATGATATCCATATGTAAAAACAATAAATCACATTAACTAGAAATGTTTAATGTATTTAGAAATTCTGACATACTTACTTTTGAAGGGAGTAAAAGAGTGGAGCAATAACCAGGAGAACCAACAGCAGAATAACAGCCGTGACCAGGCCCGACATCTGCGTTTGACACCCTGTTGATTCCTTGACGAGGGTTTTCGTCAAAGCAGCACTGGTCGTGAAGCAGCGGAAGAAAGAAGGCAGGATGTTGCAGAAGCCAATGGCATACATTTCCTGGTTGGCATCCACCGTGTAGCCGTGCTTCTTGGCAAACATCTCGGATAAGGAGACAGTGATGGCGAATCCCACGATGGCGATGGAAAAGGCGTCCACAGCCACATTGGGGATGAGTGTCCATGCTGGCAGCTGAGGAGGGAGGAAGCCTGTAGGGATGTCTCCAGCCACGTCAGAACCATATTCACTGTTAAAGTGACCGAAGTGAGAGGCAAGGGTTGCGATTACAACCACAAACAGCTCAAATGGTATTGGAGCCTGGGAAAGAGAAAAAGGAGTAAAATAAATTTGGTTTAAAAAAAAAAAATATATATATATCTATATATAGATATATATATATATAGATATATATATATAGAGATATATCTATATATATATAAAATAAAATAATTAGTATACATATGATCAAATTAAAAAGTTCACATTTAAAGCCAAATGTGTAGCTTTGTTCATATGTTTTGAACCTGGAATCATGCTTACTGCAAGTCATTTTCAAACATGTTTAGTGTTTCGGTGCATCTTGATTCACTAAACTTGTTTTTCAGCATATGTATGCTAAACACGAACCAAAATATTAAGGGCATAATAAAAAAAATGTCACAGTCAATGAAGCAATGACTTGGGCAGAAATTGCACCAAATCAATTAAAAACTTTCAGTGAGTTAAACATTGTAGAAGTCAAACTGAAATAGTTCAGGTCAGTACAAAAATGTAGTTTGCAAAGCACTGAGAATCTAGATCAGTCTGCATAGTTTAATTCTCAGTGCCAAGATCATATTTAGTGTCTATAATAGCTATTCATCAGGGTAATAGTAGTAGCATACAGCAGATACAGGAAGCATGGGGAACAGAGAATTTTCCAGACAGGTTCCTGTTGTAACTGCAATATTTTAAGCTGTAGCTAAACTAGAGCTTTTACCTGTGAAAAGTTAATCACTTAATGTTGCAGCATATATGACATAAACTAACATCACAGGAACACAACCAGCCATCTAAAGCTTCATAACACAAACACACCAAAATAGACAACCTAGAGTTTCTACAATTCAACTGTCACATAAACGCATCTATCACCACAGACCAAGTCATAATCTGTGAATTGCAGAATCAACAAGAAGAAGAAACTGAAAACAAGACTTAATACAAAGCAATTGAGTTTGTATAGGAAAGTTGCGAACAAATGAGGGACTGATAATAAGCCGCATACTGAATAACTTTTTAGACAATACATGTATTTTCACATTTCTGCCATCTTGAAAAGGAAAAAAATAATCATCCATCATGATTTCATATCATTGCGATGACTTTTTCAAACTTATTCAGTAGTTAATGTTGCCCCTTACCAGCAACATTAACATTTCTAATTATTTAAAGAAATGGCAAGAAAATCATTTTTATTTTACTGTTGTTTATTTATAGGTTCGCTGTGCCTTGTATCTTAAAGATTATGAGTGCTTGCCACTTATCCATACGCACCACCAAGTGGCAATCCCAGTGCATGTGTAGCATTATTTATACAGTGCCTGATAGACACAATACTGTCCGATTATCCATTTGGATGACTTTCATGTTTTCCTGAATGCAAAATTGCAGGGTTAACATTCTTTGGAATTTTTTTTGACCATTCTTTCAAGCCGTTTATGATTCTTTATAATATCTTTTGAGATTAGCATGCACCTGAAATATGCAGTATATCAAGAAGCACATCAATTAGGTTAGCATGAATAAGAAAATAGCAGAAGAGTGTACCATAACCCAGATAGGATCGCAACTTTTACCTTACTACAGAGAAAAGAGGGTGGATTGCTCTCAGTGATTAAACAGTCTAAGACATGCATATAGAAATACAAATCTACCTCTTAGTATTTTTTACCTTTAGCTTGGATTTAAAGCGATCATTCAGTTCCTTTGCTGGAATCAGGACAGCCAGGCAAACCAGGCTTGTGATTAGATCACAGATATTGGTTTTTGTCATACTGGTGAACAGACTATACCAGGTCTTGAATAGAGTGAACCAGCCCTGCGGCCGGGGGATCTTCAGCCCCAGAAGGTACTTGATCTGGGACGTGAGGATGGTCAGGGAGGCCCCTGTTGCAAAGCCACTGAGGAGGGAGTCCGACAGGTAGACAGAGACAAAGCCTACCTGCAAAAGGCCCATCAGAACCTGAGAGAAGGAGATTAAAAAGAAGCCAAGTTAAAAAATAAAGCAGTAACTGATGTTTGACTTTAATAAAATGTTTGAAAATGTAAGGATTTACTAAAAACTATATAGCAAAATATGCCTAATTTCACATTAAGAACTACCTTTATTTACTTGGACAACTGTGAGATATTAAATTTACCTGGTAAATGCCAGCAGTGAAAGTGACTGTTGCTCCCACAGCGATCGCATAGCAGCTCCTATCACACTCTACATTACTGCTGTTCCCCTGGCCAGTCAACAAGGCATCACTGTTGTTACTGCCAAAGCTGTTTTCTGGGAGGTATCCTGCAAGAGTCAACTCTCTGTCCACAACTTGACCCACAAGCAGGCAGAGCACTCCAAATATTCCCACTGAGATGTGTCTGGAGGAACCCAGAATGGCATAAATGATAGATGAGAAGAAGGAAGTGTATAAACCATATATAGGATCTTGACTAGCCAGTAAGGAGTAGGCAATGGACTGAGGAACCAGCAGGATTCCCACTATAAGTCCTGACATAATATCACCCAGAATCCAGTCCTTTAGTTTGTAGCGGGGCAGCCACTGCAGAATTGGGACAAAGCTCAGTATTTTGGATCTCGCCTTCTCCGGGGAGCATGAGCAGTGCTTCTTCACCCGATCTGACACAACAGTATGCCATTTCTTCTCAGGTTCTGTCTCAGCTCTTTCCAGGATCAGTGGCTGCTGTGGGTCAGCCTCCACAGCTGTGCAACAGTCGCCCCCATCTAGCATGTTGAGCTTTAGTTCCTGCAGTGAGAATGTTCAGTGATCAAACAAACATTAAAACCAATCAAATAGTATGCACTTTGCATATTATTGTTACTGTAATAACAGAACAACCACCATGACGTAGAAAAGCACGAAAGTCCCTCCAGCATGACTTAACATTTTGTCCATACCTAAAAGCATATTTCTTCCTATTTTATGCGTATGAGATATGAAGAGTGCTGTGTATGCTTACAGTTCAGGTTACACAAAAAGCGACACACCAAGAAACTCTGGCACAAACTTTCAGTGTTTGAATGGCGAATATACGGACCAAAGTAAAGACAGAGAACGATGAAAATGACAATAGAACGTGGTTATCGTTCCTGTGCAGTTATAACTCATAAATAGCACTGAATAAACGATGACCATTGGTCGTTAAAAATAAGGTAAAAGGTAAGCAAGGTAAAGGTTCGTATTTTCAAAACTAAGTTTATATACTGCCACTTGGAAGTTGCCGAAATTTACACCAGCACTCTCAACAACTTCATTGAATACATCGATATATCATCGCTTTCTTCCCTTTCCTCCTCGTTCAGCCAACTGCCAGACTCCTATGAATGAGCACCATTGTAAACATTGTCAACGTGGACACGGAAGGCAACTTTAATCAACTTACGTAAGTTAACGTGACTGGACGTAATTCAGAGAGGAAAACGTTAAGGTTAAATTTCACTAACCTGCCGCCAAATGAAGCGCTGTTACGAACAAGTTTTTCTGCTGTTGCTTTCCAACAGCCGAGTTTTATTCCGCCTCGGATTCATTTTACGTTTTACTGTAATGTCGTACGTCATGGCGTCTTAAGAAAACGTGTTTGCGTCATGTGATCTCCCGTTACAACAGACAGAAATGGACTTGGTTTCGAGTAGACTGTGTCTCAAACTTTAGTATGATATTCGTAATTTAATGTTGCATTATATATTGATAGCTTTGCTGTTAATATAGCACCGATTTTAATATATTTATAAGAAGTTTCTGAACTGAAACTATCGGTCGTATTTTTCTTATGCCTTTCAAAAAACGTAAACGTTTTGAGTTTATCTATTAAAAGAAAAAAAAAAATATATATATTCTATTTGGGAACAGACATTAAAAAAGCACAACCGATCGAAAGTCGAGTACCTGACATGTTTTTAGATACATGACATTCGACTCCCTTTTTTAGATTATGATATCATGGCACACTACACTGCATAGAAAATAAAAAACAGAAATCCCCAAAATTCAGAACCTACGGCCCGCTCTTTATTCTGTCTCTTTCTGTAGCCTATTTATTTTTATTGTATTTTATTTTATTTTAGTTTGCATTAAAAAATACTAGAACAATGCTTTTAGTCATAATTGCAACTGTGGAGGTTGGTGGTCATAGCATAGCACAATCCAAAATTGAGAATACAACATTGCTGCCATGCACATAAAACATAACTTGTTCTATATTTGACTAATCTTTTTATTTGTAGTTTTTCCGGATTTAAACAAGACACTTTACAGTATTTATCAAATTCAAATGACTTTAATAAGGTCCAATACCCATATCTGTTGGAGAAAGACTGCCGAATCCCCTATATTGTTATTAAACATTGGTCGGTTTTGTAATCCTCATATTTGTAATTGGATGCAGGATTATGTCCACACATGATCATTTAAAGCCATCCTTGTAATCCCTTTTCTCTTCTCAGGCACCTACACCTGGGTTGGTAAGGAGTGCAGAGGGATTAGCACTTTGCTGGGGGGACAATACAAGGACTTAACAGGTACAAATATTTTCTTTAATTTGGTATTGTCATTTACACTCATGAGGTGTACTTGTGATTAACAATGCTGTTATCCATGTCATAACTTTAATATTTAATGTTAAGTAACATTAATAGTAAGATATAACAGACTGCACCAAAGTGAGTAGATACTGGTACAAAGCAAATTAATTGGTTTTTTTTTAACATAGTGATATTTATTCATTTACTCCTGTAGAGATATTAAAAAGGCTACTTTTATTGTTTTTACTGCTTTCTATATTACAGCGCTGACTCTGAATGGTCCAAATAAATCCCTCTAAAATTAGGTGTTTATTTCCAACTTGTCTGAGTTTTGTATTTTCAGGTGATATTGTCCATCCTTAACAAATTACCCAGTAAAGAAAATTACACATTTTATAAAGATCAAAAACCTTAAAATAGAAAATAGCTGAATCAAAGACAACTGACATGCAAAACTAAAAATTTTTTTATTTTTATTATTATTATTCTCTTTGTAAATATGTACATGCTACTCTTACTAGGTCTTCTGCTGTTTATATGAATAACCCCCTATTGCCAAAAGTATTTAATCTCCTCCTGAAATATTTTACAAGTTAAATATTTCTATAGGTTAAAGCATATAGAGAAAATGGAGGACCATTCTACTATGAGCAGTCTTTCTTATTTTTCATGTTTATAATGTTTATTACATTTCTTCTTTAACATGTTTATCCTTTGTTGTATGTCAAACCTACCTGGAGTGCTTGTCATCAAAAAGCTCCATCTTAATGGCATTCCACCAAACACACTATTCTAGTTAAAGTTCTTTGTATTTGGCATAATATGTTTATGTATTTTGGTGGTATAGACAAGACTTTTCTTGCCATGCTTTCTCAGCCAGTTGACAGTAAGATTGTCTTTAATGGCTGTCATGGCTGCATGGCCATTCTTTGTAACTTAACAGTGAGCTTTGGAGACATTGCCATTCTTTATGTGTGATGGAAGATAAACTAGTTAAAGGTCTGACTGCAGGGCTAAATAACCTGAGTGGCAGTTGTCTTGTGTGTATTGACTGGTTTATGAAGACGAACACATCAACATCATGTCTCTTGTATTTCCTATTTTGAAGAATGATTAAGAGAAATCAACTTCTCTTCCCCTTTTATAACCCTCCTGGGTTATAAAAGGTTATGAACTGCTAATCTCAAGGTCTGACTTTTTCAAAACAATTTAATTTTGGATTTTGCTATTGCAATAAAAGATTATGTTATATTTTTTTTAGCTTCTATTGCATCTTAACAAGGCGTGCCAATATATGCAGGCATACATGTAGTCATTAATATATATGTTGAAACAATGTTTTTTGTTGCTGTATTTGACAGCAGCAGCCATGGTGGATGCAGCTGCAGCAGAGCAGTTCCTGGATGCCAACCCAGCATTTGCAAAGCAGTACTTTGACATGAATCTGAAGCCCCAAATAATCTCAGACCTGCTGAACAGCAACCAGCAGCCTGTTTTGGACATCAAAACCTACCATGATCTGACCATGGTGGATGAGAGTGAGATTCTTTTTGATCTGGTACGGGACATACAGGACAACTTGCAGACTGAGCGTTCAATCTTCAAGCTCATGAAACACCTCAGCTTCATGATGAGGGCGGACCGTATGAGTCTCTTCATGTACCGGCAGAGGAATGGCGTGGCTGAGCTCGCCACAAGGTCAGCGAAGCTTTTATTAACAACTATTAATGGTTATTTTTGAACAACACTTAGCATGTATACTCTACTCCATTTTCTAGCAACTATGTAGATGTTAGCTGGACCTGTGAAGCTTGAGAACCTGGAAACCATATTTAGCAAAAGGATAAAACTCAGTAAAAAAGGTTATGAAAGAAAAGTTTAATTTCCTGATCAGTTTTATTTTACGTTTTCCACACCAAAGTTTAAGGTTGTAGAGTATTATATGTCCAGATATATTCAGCTTTTTTTAAATTGCAGGCTTTATGTAGATCCTCTCCTACATTTCACATTCCTCTAGAACTCAGCACAGCAACACTCTTATGTTAGTGCTAATGTGGAGGTGTTAATCAATTGCAGTGCTTCATTTAAAGCAAGGCCTTAATTGCTTGTCTTTAATTTAGTGAGTTTCATCAATTTCTGACACTTTAAATTTCCCTTTTCTTATTATGAAGGCAAGGCAAGTTAATTTGTACATCATTATTCATAAACAAGGTAATATTTCTTAACAGAAAAGTAAACAAGCAAAAAACACATTAGGAAATTAAATGCAACAAAAGGCATAGAGAATCATCCCTCAAATGATAAATGTAATAAATAAATGTAATGTCATTTATTACATATTTCCTATTGTTTTCTCTGTGCCTTTTAGATTATTCAACGTCCATAAAGATGCAATATATGATGAATGCCTGGTGCAACCTGAAAGTGAAATTGTATACCCACTAGATATGGGCATAGTGGGTCATGTGGCCACGAGCAAGAAGATGGTCAATATTCCAGACGTGACACAGGTAGGCCAATTTGACTTTGGTTCATTGGTTTTTTGATGGTCACTTTCAAATCCATACTTTGTCTAAGGTAAACTGTATAAACTCTGGTACAGTAAGATAAAAAAAAAAGATATCAGCTAATAATGCTTCAATATCTTTGGTATGATTGATAAAACAGTTTAATTATAATGTTCATGTTGGATATTTCTTTCTGTTTGACCACCAGAGGGCGCCAAGATCCCACCGTTCCACCGACTTAACTTTCATTTAACCAACACCTGCTCAATCTCATTACAGTGAATACCGTTGACATTTAAAATAGCCACAAAGCTTTCTTTTCTTATGTACCCATCATGCTTCCACTGATCCTCATCACATCCACCCACTATGCCCACACCTGCCTAAAGTGTTACTGTGACATTTACTAGTAATAATGAAGCAAAAGACAAAACTTAACTGATGCATTACAAACACTTCTCTGTATTGTGTCCTTTCATGTGAGATTAGAGAGCTCAGCTGCTGATGTATGAAGACAACAGACCAGGGATAATTGTTGCCTTTTTGATTTTTTTTTTTTCATCTGGCACTTCATGCTGCCAGGCCTGCCTGTTGTTCCTTTTCTTGTGAGCCATAACAGAGCAAACCTCATTCTGGTCGAAACCTCAGACCGTGAAGTCACAGCCTCACATGAGCAGATAAAAGAAAACTGCAACGATCAAAGACTCCAAGGGTCAATTTTCCCAGGGGCAACAAAGGAACAGCTAATGTTTCTATTTAATTGATTGGCTTTATGTTGCTAATGCATGAAGGATGGCTTTTTAGTAACAGACTGGAAGTCACCGTCTCTGCATGCTATTTCCATCCCAATCCAATCTAGCTGAGGTCTTGGCTGCACCGTAGGTGGGGATTATGCAGTGAGTGACTAAGCGCTGTCCTAAATTTCCCATCATCATTTATCTTTCCCTCGTACAACTGAATTTAACAATCCCATCATTTACAGGATGGATTTAATTCATAATTTAAGGTGTGGTTACTCAATAACTGTCTGTGTGTTTGTGCCTTTGAGGAAGTAAGACAGAGAACCTGAACATGGAGCAAGTTAATCTGTCCAGAATTAGAGCGATCCCAGATTATTCCCATAGGTCACACAAGCCCTGAGCCACTTTCCCCGACTCAGCACAATAACACCTTTTGAGCTGCTCTGCTCTTGTTCACATCATTGTCTTTTGCTGCGGAAATAACATGAATTTGTAACATTTTTACAGAATTTATAAAGCTTAACTTGTGAAGATAAAGTGAAGAAATGTGACTCTTGACTTTAAATTTAAAAAGATGATGCATAGCTTCTGTCTATCTTTGATTTTCTACCAACACAGTCTCAAAATTTTATTCAATTCAGAAAATGTTTTAGTGTAAATCATCTGGGCAAAGCTGAAAAACTGCCTGTCAGAAATGTGTTTTGTGGTAAACTCGAACAAGTTAAAATCTTTCCTCTACAAAGCTGATTCGAGATCATCCAAGACTTCCTTCTAATGATTTATTTCTTTGTTTTCCACTACATAGCTCTGGCCACTCTATAGTAAAAAATCAAGTTTTAAATTGATTTCCAATGTGACTAAGTTGTCAAAACATATTTTCATAAAGAGCTATCCATAACATTAATTGTTTTGGCCATTTAATTCTACTTTTTAAAAGCATTTTACATTGACTAAAAGGATCTATTTGTCATTTATACTTTAGTTGTTTAGATGAAAATGCATAGTGAACCTTGTTATTATCCTATTTGATGACCATATCTAGAGAGGAGGAAGAGTAGGGGGAATGAAGCCCAGAGTGGATTGAGTTTGTAGCATTTACAGAAATGGTGAACAGCATTTATAGGTGGATAAATGCTATAAATGCTGTTCACCATTATAGCTTAAATGACCTTAGACTGAAGGAGTAAGATATCTCTTGTGTGCTTCTCCTCATAGAGTCCACATTTCAGTAATTTTGTTGATGAACTGACTGAGTATGAGACCAAAAATGTCCTCGCCGTCCCCATTATGAATGGTAAAGATATGGTGGCGGTCATGATGGCGGTCAATAAATTGGACGGACCGAGCTTCACTGCCAAGGATGAGGAGGTAAACTATCTTCATCGCTGCACAAATAGTCAGTTTAATAAATGTTCTGAAGCAAAAAGTAGAACTGCTGTCATGTAGTAAGAAAATATGTGTTTTTCAAGGTTTTCTTAGATTTTTTCAAAAGCATGTTCTCCCATCTTCATTTTTAAAATTTAAAGAGTGCAGGCATTAGTGGTTGACTGGACCACTAATGACATTGAAAGCAAAATAAAACTGTAAAATGATCTGCTCCACCTGTTCTTATTCCTTCCAGACTCTAAACAAATATCTTAACTTTGCTAACCTGGTGTTGAGAGTTTTCCACCTGAGCTACTTGCACAACTGCGAGACGAGGAGGGGTCAGGTAAGAATCTGACTCATAAAGAAGATTTTGGTACGTTTGAGATGCATAAATGATGGCCTGAATAAGCTGACTACAAAACTAAAGGAAGTCTAGTTGCCATCTTTTCATAAATACAGACATATAGAGATAAACTTTTGTCATATATATTGAAACTATTATTAGTCAGTATATGGAATAAAGAGCAGATGAGCTGGTAAAAATCCATCTCTTCTTTTATTTCATTATTCAGGTACTGCTGTGGTCAGCCAGCAAGGTATTTGAGGAGCTGACAGACATAGAGAGGCAGTTCCACAAGGCCTTGTACACAGTGAGAGCTTTCCTGAACTGTGACCGCTACTCTGTTGGTCTGCTGGACATGACTAAGACTAAGGTAGGTTTTCACTAATACAAACTCAAAACATTCCAATCTGTTGTTTGTAAGTCATATGTGCCAATTACAGTAGTATAAATTCTTTGTGATCAGATATATATATAAAAAAATCTTTTGTTTAATTAAAACCTTCAAAACAAGAAAATAAGGGCCTTCATTTAGCCAGGAATGGTAGGTAAAAGACAAGTTCGCCTGGATAAACTGGACTTCCAGGGAGATTCAAGCTTTTTATCTTCAAAAAATATCTAATCAACTATTTTATAAACTTTATTTTCTCTAATCCTCTAGGATTACTAAACCAAAAATGCCAAATTTCAGGCTTGCAAAGTAGATGGGCCAAGCAAAATCCTCTCCATCACATGCATGTCAAATGGACCTAGTCAGGACTTTTTTTTTAGCACATTAAGTATGTAATGATTTCAATGCAGCAGTTTGTAAAAGGTTTAAGCAAAGGTCAAATTCTATTAATTTAGCAGGGAAACAGTTAAATGTTAATGTTCAGTTTTCCCAGTTGTAACGATAGCTACATTCAAGTCATTCGAACTTATGTATTAAAGCATACTAACGTGAAGCAATACACAGTATCTTTGGATTAATTTGCTGGGATATACCAACATGTTGTTGCTTTTATATAAAACTAATCCTTTCTGTTTCATTCCTATATTTATTTGAACTTTCAGGAGGTGATATTGTTTCCTGTCCAATCTGTAACTCTAAATCTGCTTAAACATTTAATGAACTTCATTGTGTATTTCTGAAAACACAATGAACAAGTAACATATCATGTTACTTGTTTGCATTGCCTCTCACTTATTACAAGCTGCTCCCAGTTTATTCCAAACTCCTGCATAATGTGAACAAACACATATCTGACTGCACAGATGGTTCAGTGTTGGAACTTCATTATTGAACCAGAATAAACAAGAACAAAAACATCTTTAAGTGCTTTTCTAAACACAGAATTATTATTTTTTTACATCTTTGTAAAGCAATGTAGTTTTTAGCAGTTGTTTGTACCCAAAGATTTAAATGCATCCAAATAATAAGAAATAACCCACAGGATCATCTGTTTTTGCTCATGTTTAAACCCCTTTTTTCACTGTGTGTCTGCCTGCAGGAGTTCTTTGACTTGTGGCCAGTACTGATGGGAGAAGTTCCACCTTACGATGGACCCAAAACTCCTGATGGCAGAGTAAGAATGAAAGATAGCAACTACAAATACTTTTCCTTTTAATCTGTCACACCTTCTCTTGAGAAAACCTTTCAACATCTACAGAGCCAGTTCCATATTTTACATTTTTTATCATTTTAAGGTTTCAGAAAAAAGGTGACAAATTTTACAGAGGTCTGTGAAGCATCAGTGGCCTTGAAACTATTTTGATTTTGCTAAATCTCCATAGTCTCTTAACTCTAAAGCATCAATCTTGGTAGAGCTCACCTTGTCACTGTTGCTTAATCATTCAATTATCAACGGACTAGATCCTACACCTTAAAGGGTGATATATTTTGATATATTTTTTGTTAAGTATTGCTAATAAAGTTTATTTTGGCAGGAATATTTGGAAAATACTGAATTTATTCGATATGCAACATTTGACCATCTATTTAAACTATACTAATTTACATTAAATAAACCACTCTTTCATCTTTGATTTCAATGTATTTTTCATATTAAAATTAATTTAGCATCACTAAAATGATTACACTTTTAGCTACATCAGCTCTGTTGGCTGAGGGGGGAAAAGGGAGATTGTGGTTCTGGCTTTATAAAGTACAGATGGCACACTTTGGATTCCAAATGGGGAGACAATAAAAATAACAATGTTTGTTTACCTGAATCTAACAAGTTAATAAGGCCTAAGGAGCCATTTGATGTCCTGGTCCCATTTCTCTCTGTGTAAACCTAACTAAACAGCTGCCTTGGGAGCCAGGAGTTTCTGGGAGGAGTCATTATGACAAATTGATCAGCCAATTAGAGTGGGACTTCTGTAAACATTTTACAATGCTTGAGAGTTTAACACATTAAGAAATGTTCAAATTTTAAGATGCCATCCATGGGAGATAATAGGTTGTTGTATCTGTGATACTTTGAAAGAACTTTTCAGTTCTTAAAGGTGAATGGTTTGATCTATGTGTTCACACTCACGACATGTAATAAAGTGTCTTGGTAAATTCTTTGTTTCTTCCTCAGGAAATTATCTTCTACAAAGTGATTGACTATATCCTCCATGGGAAAGAAGACATTAAAGTCATTCCGTAAGTCATGACACTGATTTAGGTTTGAGATGCATCAAATAGTCAGCAAAGAGCAAAGAGTAAAGAGTTTGGCAAGATGAAACACATGCAATATGGGCTGTGAGCCGATACCCTATCTGACATCATTCTCATGTGATCTAAAATTAAAAATAATTTTGTTTCTATTTAGATTTGAAATGTCTAATTAATGGACATGCTTTTTAAAATTAAATAAGGACACTAAACTTGCTGACCCAAATTTTTCAAAAACAAGATACTGAAAGTTGTTTGTTCAGGGATGAGGCCTGGCTACACGCAATTGTTTCTGAGGCATTTGGAAGAAGTGTGGAAACGACAAAATTACGGGTCTTACAATAAAAAAATGACCACTGTGACTAACTAACCATAACGTTTAAAACCATTTTTTTCTCTATTTTGACATTCTTATTAAATCTTTTATTTTTCATGTATTTCATCCCCAGGAGTCCTCCTGATGATCACTGGGCTCTAGTCAGTGGTTTACCTACTTATGTTGCAGAAACTGGGCTGGTGAGTGACTCAGACTTTTATTTAGGCTTTGACTTGCACATCTCATTTAAGGTTAATTTGAGATTTATTTCAAACATAATAAAACATATTGATAATAAGAAAATCACATACCCTCCTTACCTCTATTTCAAAAAGTGAAAAACATATGTATATTTTTTTTGTTGATTTTGTTATTAATGATAAATAATTTATTTTTAATTTTTTATTGACTAACAAACTTCCATGCCTTGATCCTATTTCTGTCCAAAGAGATATTTACTGTCTCTACTGGCACAGAACTCTACTATTGTAGAGTACATTTGTGTCTACTGCCAGGAAAGTAAACTAGAATTAATTTAGAAAACTAAACAATTGGTCAAAGAAGCATCTCATAAAGAAATTAGAATTGCCTCACAAAAGAATGTATGGCTACAAATTATCAAAACATTCCTCATTTTCATTTGATTTAACTAAGCTTTAAATTCTGCTGAGCAGAAGTCTTTGTTAAATTCTGTCCTCTAAAAAGATGTTTAAAGAAAACCTAAAACCGGTCCAGTGGATGCTGCTGGAGGTTTGATGAACAGGACACCATTAGGCATTATTACACAGCTGTCAGTGTAAACACCGCTGTAGAAATGAAAAGTGTGACGCGTCGTACCGCTCTGATGTAGAATTGTAATTTCTGTGGCTATTGTAATTAATCACTGAGAGCTTTTCCTAAAGTGCTGAACCTGACTTACTCGTCTGTTCTCCCCTCGCCATCTGTCTTCCTTACATCCTCTCATTTTCTTTGGTGCTTTTCATTTCTCAAGTCTTCATCCTCTTCCCTCTTTGCTATCACTCCTGTTGCTATTATGTGAAAGGTGAAAACTTTATGTCTCTACAAAGCCTCATATTCATAAATTGGGGATAAAACGACAAGCCAAAGTGACACTGATGGTTTTTGTTCTGTCACTGGGATGTGAATAAATTAGAAGTGGAGCGAAAAAACTTTGTCAGCTGCTAGAAATTATATATGAACATGTGTTTCTGTCTGAAAAGGTGAAGCTGGAGGATTTATCATGGGAGAACATGCTGATGTCTTCTCTTCTCGAGCATAGCAACCTATTTTTTCAAATCCGCATGTCTATTTGTTTCAGCCACATTTACAGTAGATATTAGCAGATTTGTTTTAGATTGTTTTACATTCAACCTCTCCTCTTCCTTTTTTTTTGCTTTTGTCCAGATTTGCAACATCATGAATGCTGCTGAGGATGAATTTTTTCATTTCCAGGTAAGAAAATATATTTCAATGTTTGTTCCCGATGTCCTGGTTTAAATCACTTAATGTTCAATTATAACATGGAGTTTATACGCTTACATAGCCATGTCATCTGCACAAATATCTTGTGAAGTTTGAACTTTTAAGGACTTATTTGAGTACTTTTTTTATGGAGTACATTGAATTTACACCAGAAAATATCAATGCAATTTAAAAGCAAGAAATTAGAGCACTAATATGAATTTATTATAAATTTTGTGAAATACACACTGTCAAGATTATACATACAATGTTAAATATATGCATCCATCTATACTAACATATGTCTGTTATCAAGTTGAGAAACCACATGTTTTGGTGCAGAAATGTCTGCCTTAATTCTAGGTAAATGTTTGATCACTCTGCTTGTCAGAAATGTTAGCAGCCTGGTCGGTTTCCTGTTCCTTCTTTGAAGCATAACCCACAGATTTTAAATAGAGTTGAAGCCATACAGTGTTCTCATGTCTGAAGGTCTCTCGAGTATTTGAGATTTGTATTGTTTGTTTAATAAGAATACCTTTTAATATCAATTCATTGCGCTCACAATTTCAGCACATAAGCATGTAAATGAAAAATGTACATAACAAACATTAAAATCATTTCCATATTATTGTGAAAATGTCTTAGCTGTACACTATGTTCATATTTTTTTAATTCATTCATATGGCTGTGATAATATTACGTATATTAAAAATTCAAAGCCTCCCTTTAAACAATGATGTTTTCTTGTAGGTAAGAATCCAGATGTAGCCTGTGTTGATGCATTATTTTGTATTTCTGTGTTTGTGCGTGTGGCTGTATCTTTATCTGCAGACAGAGCCGCTGGACGAGTCTGGCTGGACCATTAAGAACGTCCTGTCCATGCCAATTGTCAACAAGAAAGAAGAAATAGTGGGCGTGGCCACGTTCTATAACAGGAAAGATGGGAAACCCTTTGATGAAATGGATGAAACGCTGATGGAGGTAAAGGTTCTGCTTGTGTGTGTGGCTGCACTGAGTCACTAGTTTATAAATAGTGCATCTGAATGCAGGCCATTCAGATGCTCTGCATTATTTATCACTGAGCCTGAGGGCTTTCCACTGACGTTTTACTGTGTAACTCACAAACTTAAGTCATGACAGTTTCATTTTCAGCAGTCTTTTCTCATAAAATGAAGCTTTTAATTTTTAA